>JASKGM010000011.1:6341938-6354637 GCA_034509205.1 Ceratonia siliqua | reverse complement strand
CCACATGTGTTGGTTGGTTAAAGCCCATTTTGCCCCCTCTCTTTCTGGTATATGTCTATTTAATTGGGGTTCTATCAGTAAATAAACCAAATTTGTTTGCTGTTTCTTTCTTCCTTTGAGAAGGAGGTGGGGACTTTTTTTTAAAAACATAACATTAGATTTTGAAAAATTAAATCCTCTAAAATGAGATGTAGAAGTTGCTTTGTGTTTTGTAATGTGTTCTTCTACTGGATACTGCTTATAAGCCTTCAATGTTGTCATTGGTGTGATCTAAACGTGTAGTTGTCCTATGTTTGCTTATTGAGCTTTTTCCTTTTTCAACCTTGGCTAGCAATCTTAGTACTCTATACTTGTGTGTTTTGCTGTTTTTTACTTTCCTGTTACTACTGCAGTTGAATTCCATGATGGACATGGGAAGTGAAGTGCAAGTTCGTGCCAGCGGTGGCCTTCTTGCAATATTAGAGAATGAAAGGATTGTAGACACTCTAGAGCAAAAGGAATCCGGAAATGCATCAATCACAATAGATTCTGTAGCGGAAATTTCACTGTATCCTTTTATTTATTGTACTTAATCCTTAAGGCATTCCATCTTTTACTATATTCAACTTTACCCCTTTTGAAAGGAGATAATTGAAACTTTTCCTTCTTTACAATGGAGATATAGAAATAAGTTTCTCAAACTGGATGCAGCAGCTCATGAAACATTGCAGATATTCCAAATAGACAAGCATCCAAGCCATATGGGCATTGGTAGGGCAAAAGAAGGGTAATTGCTGACTTACCTATGAATTTTTTTGCTTTCAAAATATGAAAATATCAGAGCTCAAGCTCTTGAATTGCAGGTTTTCTGTATTTGGGATGATGAATAAGGTTTGTTGGAGTTGTTTAAATTCAAGTTAGAGTATGCCAGTATCTTAGCATACATGACTAGCCGTTTGTACTTCATGCAGTGTGTGACGCCACCGGGTAGACGTCTTTTGAGGTAATAAATATTAAAACATAGTGAATTTAAAATTTAAGTCAATCTAAACAAAGAACATGTAGTCATGGTTTTTTTTTTTTGTTCCATGCCAGAAACTGGTTCTTGAGGCCTATACTTGACCTTGAAATTCTGAACTACCGTTTAAATGCTGTATCCATTTATAGTTTTAGTATATAAGGTCTAATTACTGCAGATTCATAAGATTTAGGTTATACTTGAATAATCTTTACCTGAATATAATGTACCTTTGTAGCTTAAATTCCTGTTCTTCGTGGTTTTAGTTAATCATGAAAAGTGCAAATTTTCTTTAATGGGAAATAGATATCTTTCTTTCATTGCTCAGAAGAACTAGTTGCTTCTTTACATGAAACCCTGAAATCTGTAAAGGACATTCCTCACTTGCTGAAGGTATGAAATTTCTACTCTTTCTTCTTCTTCCATTAGTCTGACTGAATTTTTCATTGGCCTATTCTTGAAGCTCTGTTCTATAGTTTCAGTTATGGTAGGGACACTCAAGTAATTGAAAAACAGCATTATGCACACAGTTAATATATTTTATAATTGCATGAGTTCTTTTTTCTTTAAGTCTTGATAACAAATACTGAACATCATTAATCGTTGAAGGATAATGGTTTTCTCTCCTCTATGCTGTATTTATATATATCATGCTATGAGAATAAATTATTGTTATGTGAAGATAGGCCAGTCTGTTTTGGTACAATGAAAAATTATGATATGCTAACAATTATCCTTTTTTATTTTATTTGATGTTTCTTTGTTAAGCCCGCATTCCCTGTATACTAATATTTCTAGAGATTTAATTTCAATCATTAAAGAAATTTGACTCCCCCAGCTCCACATGTACCAGCTCTGATTGGACAGCTCTTCTGAAGGTAAATTTTCCTTTTATGACTTCAAACTTTGAGGTTCTTTTTTGAATAATGACATGGAGAATGCTTTCTAATGGGTTCTTGTTCCCTTTTGAAGTTCTATATGACTATATTTGTGGAAGAATGTCCTTGAGAAAATTTATATAAAGTTATGAACATTTTTTTTACATTTCTATTTGCCCTGAATTCAAAAGTTCAGAGATTCCATTCTTTTTCACCGTCTCTATTTTTAATATTTTCCCTTGCTTATAAATAATGACAAGCAAAGAAAAGTTTCTACTGGAAAAGTCATTGGTACAAAATTGTTGGAGAAGTGCTGCAGTCATGTTGCCCAGTTTTAGTAATGTTATTTAGTAAGTGGACAAAAAGTATACCTCCATAATGTTGTCATTGTTTATATAAAAATTATGGATGGTTACTTTTTTCATAAATTTTCTGGATCGTCAATTATTTTTGTCATAATATGAGTATATAATGCTTCTGACTTGTTCCTGTACCTAACAACCAACTTATAGAAACATTAAAGACATTTCAACGGCTCCTTTCCATTTTGGGCACTGATTCGATTAATCCATTTGACACCTAAGCTGCATAATATCTGGAGAATACTTGATTCTTAGAGTGGTCATAACAAAGTAGTAGTCATCTTTCTGTGTGGTTGGAAAGAAATTTTTACCATTATAGAAATTTGAAGTGAATATCACATATTAAAGATTTACTACTGCCTTTGATATTACTTTTATCTTCTAGAGTATTTGTGCACTGCTGCATGTAAACAAGATATTTGAAGTTGGAATTTCAGAAGCTCTTCGAGAAGAATTGAAGTACTTGAACTTGGATATTGTTGAGAAGGTAAATATCTGTTTTCTTCAATTGCACATGTAGTTATGTCATAGCTTAAATGATTTTTTGGTGTGTAACATTACTGCAGGCAGCTTCATGCATAACAACAGAGCTTGCTTATGTCTATGAGCTGGTAAGTTTTATTTGTTTTCCTAACCTGCTTCAACATCATTCAAATGGTGATAAATATTTGTCCAACTCAATTTTGAAACTGATAGCATTGAAATATATTTGTACAAGTCTCATCCATGGATTGGCTGAGGGAATATTTAATTTAAGATATAGCAACAGATCAATGTATATTTTGTGTGTACGTGCGTGTGCATCTGTGTGTGTTAAAGGAGCAAAGTGTAAAACTCATAAAAGCTGGTTAACAGGTAAATTAAGTTGTCTGACTTGATTATCATCAGAAACAGTTTATTGATTATCCATTAAATTTTATTTATGAAATGCATATTTCCTGTCTGAGTTTTTCTTCCTCATCTTTGTTCCCTATTTTTGGCTGTAAGCATAAGAAATTAAATTGAGGACTATATAGTGGACTACTATGTTTTATTCCCTCCTTTCTACTGCTAAATTTATACTCCCTCCATCCCATAGTTCCCAGTACTTAAGTTTAATCCCCAAAATGTAGTTTATAAATGTTAAAAATACTGAATTACTTACCCTTTCAAATATGCTTTTAACAATGTCTTGACACTAATTCCCAAAATGAAATAGAAGTTTTTATTCATGTACAAGACTGAAAATTTATTATTATACCATTCCTTTCTTAAACTTTGTATTGAAGAAAGGACAATCAACTTTGAGACAGAGGAAGTCATATGTCACTATTCTCTTAACCTACATGAATACATGCTAATTTCATCACAGTTAATAGTCAAATTGATAGAATGATCTTATTTAACTAGATCAGGTATGATCTTTTTAGATTGGATCCTAGTCTTAACTGACAATGTATTTTGCAAATTTGCAGGTAATTGGTGTTATTGATGTAAACCGAACTAAAGAGAAGGGGTATGCCACAGTGGTGAAAGAGGGTTTCTGTGATGAGGTTAAACCTAATTTCCTTGTCCTTGTCTTCACCTTAAAATGTCAATATAATGAAATTTTATGATATGCTCATGCTGGTGAACTTTAATATTAATTTTTTTAGAAAAAGAAACTTTATTAGAAAGAGACAGAACACATAATAAGATATCCTCCTATTAGAGGTTAAACAAGATAGCAAAAAGAAAGAGGAAAACACTTGATTTTAAACAAATAACAATGCTGCCCAATCCCTATTCATATCTGACGGAGGAACTCCCCTAAAACAGCTGTGAGCAGAACACCAACGGGAGGCGGGTGACAAAACCTGTCCCATAAAGCATCTAGAAATGCTGAAACGCCCTTAAAGATCCAAGCAACTCTTTCCAGCCAGACACACCAAATCACAGAGAAAACTGCAAGTTTGGCATCTTATATATAACCCAAGCCTCTACCTGACAAAACTTTAATAATCATGTCTTCATCAATTTGTTTCCTCTTACATGATGCTACTTGGAGGAGATGGTAGCAAATAAATTAGTCCATACATGTTAAAGTTTAATCTATGCATAAGAATTGCTTTGTTCATGAGGTAAACTTTGTCTTTGCTGTTGCCTTACTGTGGACAATTAGTTATTGTGTAGTTGGATGAGCTGAGACAAATATATGAGGAACTGCCAGAATTCCTGGAAGAGGTGACTTGTATGCAAATTTTAATTGAGAGGAAACCTTTTTATTTTTTTGGTTTTCATGATGCCAGATTTTTTGCAGGTATCATCATTGGAACGTGCACAATTTCCTGTTCTATGCAAGGAGAGGCTTGTTTCTTGTATTGTTTATATACAACAAATAGGTAGGTATGACTCTGTAGTATATTTGTATGCAAGAAAATGTTAGACGTGTCAATGTACTGATTTTCAAAGATGACATGATCATCTTATCAGTCCCAGGCTAATTGTTTTCCAATATATTGCTAGCTTAGATGTTGTGATATCCACATTTGTTCCTTATCAGCTTATGTTTAATTACATTTTATCATTGGACATTGTTTGTGTTCATTGTAGGTTATTTAATGTGCATTTTTGAAGAAAAACTTGAAGAAACCACTCTGGAGAAACTTGAAGATTGGGAATTCACAGTATGTTGATGCTTGTGTTTGATTAGGTAACTTATGTGATTAATATGTTCTGTTTCAGTGATAATGATTTCAAATATAGTTTTCTGATGCAGATGGAGAAAAAAAAAGATTCTTTTATCGCACGCCAAAGACACGAGAATTAGACAATCTTCTAGGAGATATCTATCATAAAATTCTAGGTATTCAATTTGATATTTCTCTACTTAAAATTAATAATTAAAAAAATTATGATGAATCTGTGTCTTCATGTAATTTTCTTTAAATAATGGCCATCAAAGTTTATTTAAAATAGCTATAGTATACTGCTACCAGAGAAAGGTAAAACAAGAGTTGGACCTATAAAACTAGACTGCTTCTAAGAAGCATTGGTACTTGCTTTTTGCAGCCATATCCGTATTGGCACCGTATGCTTGCTTTGGTATCCCCTATTTTTTTGGCCAAAATGTTTCAGGCAATGCCAAAATGGGTTAGAACACCAGAAAACATTTTGAAACCATTTTAAAATGCAATAAACATATAATGTTTCAGGCATTTGAATTTATTAATTATTTAATGATAAATATATACTTTATTTTTTTAATATTAATTCTAATATTTTTTTTTATTAATTTTATATTTTCAATTACAAAATAATTTTAATATTTCATAAATAATACCCTGTTGTACCCATATCCCAGTTTTTATAAATTGTATGGCTTCAGATATGGTACATGTACCCCTATCCATGCATCAATTCATAAGATTGTAGTGAGTACATCATTTGACATTTGTAGTGGTAAGACATAAGAAATTATAGCTTTAGGAAATTATAAAAATTGATACCTTGCCTTGACAGTTGCAATCTGGTTTTGTTATATTCACATTTGGTCTCTAATATAAATGTTATAAATGTATCATCCAAGATATGGAGAGGGCAATTACTAGAGATTTACTTTCACATACACTGTTGTTCTCAACCCATTTGATAAAGGCAACAAATTTTGCAGCTGAACTGGATTGGTAAGAAAATTTTGGCATTATTACAACTGGTGCTTTCCCTAACTTGTTCTTGTTTGAAATTTTGATTATTCTCTTTCAGCTTTTTGTCATTGGCAGTGGTTGCTCGTCAGAACAGTTATGTTAGGCCTTTGTTGACTGAGGAAAGCTTGCTTGACATAAAAAATGGAAGGTGCAAGCCATCTTCTTTGTTTGTGCTAAAAAAAAGTAAAAAGAAACTATCCAAAAATTGAGAATTCTTAATATGGTTAATAACCAGTTTCTGTACTGTTTATAGACATGTCTTGCAGGAAATGACTGTAGACACATTTATTCCTAATGATACGAAGATTCTTCACGATGGTAAACAGATGCAGACATACATAAGAATATCATCTAAATCATGTCCTAGAAACCTGATCTGATTGAATCATACTTTTTATCCTTGTTCTATTTATATTCAAACGGTTTATTTCAGGAAGAATTAATATAATCACTGGTCCTAATTTTTCTGGGAAGAGCATCTATATAAAGCAGGTCAGTTATTATATCTTTATCTTTCTGGGATATAGTAGTCTCTAGGAAAGTTGGTTTTACTGTTAAATTTAGCCGTACTCTCTTGTTTATCATCTTTACCGCTTTCTCCAATTGAACAGAATGTTTCAGAAATATAGCTTTAATATTATTTGCTTCACCTTAGGTTTCTGTATGCTACCATTAATCTAGTCTGACAGTCCTAAAATTGTAAACAGAGTCCATGAAACTTTATACAGAACAGTCTATTGTAGAGAAATGCATTTATTTGGTTACTTTATAGGATAAAGATTTCTTTTTGACCTACTTATGGTGCTCAGCTAATGTTACTTTTTGAGGGGTTTTGATGGTATACATGCATAGAGATTGGCAAGCTTTGCTTAGTTGATGTGTCTTTTTCGGTTTGGATTTTATGGTTTTTGATTTATTTTAGAAGGATATCATATACTCTGCTTTTGTACTTCATTCTTTCCCTGTAATATTTCTTCTTTACCAATAAATAAATAAATAACAACTTAAGATTCCCGTTTTAGCATATTATTAACTTATGAAAATTACCTTAAAGCAAAATGAACGCACAAACATGGGTTCAGATTTGATGCTTGGAATCGTGGTCAAACTGCCCCCATCCTCTTCATAATTAAATTAACACTAGGTATTGATAGGCTTGTGCTTTGTCAGTTTGTCTACCGTTTAGGAAAGACCAAATGGATTTTGGTGAAGGGGCATGTTAGAGATGTGAATCATTCTTGGTCTCCCACCAAACAACTTAAGCTTTTGAGATAGTTGATTTCTTGACATACTCTCCAATATATAGCTACCGCATGACATTACAGCACATCCTTGACCCTTATTGCTCTATGATAAAATAGTACCTGAAATTTGTTTTTCAGGTGGCACTAATTGTTTTCCTGTCCCACATTGGTAGTTTTGTGCCTGCGGATGCAGCAACTGTGGGTTTGACTGATAGGTGTGATCTGCTTATAACCAATGTCTTTTGTGAAACAGTAGTTAAATATTTGTACCTTTATCATAGTAATTAGTTAATAACAATCTGAATGTTGCAGAATATTTTGTGCAACGGGAAGCAGGCTTATGACAGCAGAACAATCAACATTTATGATTGATCTACATCAAGTAGGAATGATGCTGAGGTATACCTAGAGAAGGCTGGTTAGGTAGCTCCAATACATTGAACAAATGGCTATGATGTGCCTCATCTGTATCTCTATATCCTAGAATTTGAATTATTTTGCTGTGTGTGATGACTGGTGATCCTCTCTTACTTATCACATATTTTACAATTTCAGATTACCTTCTGAATGTTTTCCTCTGACAATTAAGTAGCTGGAGGATTTTACATATAATTGTATTTAGTAAAAGAATTGTAAAAAATAGACTTTTTTTGTTAAATGTTGAGAAAATCTGCAGGCATGCAACTTCACGATCTCTGTGTTTGGTGGATGAATTTGGTAAAGGTACTCTAACAGAAGGTTGGTTTCTTCAATGTTAATATTTTATGTACATCATAAATATGGAGTATGTGTATCTATATTGCAGATGCTAGTTTCTAGCATAACTGTTTTCAGTTCCCTTTCAGATGGTATTGGTTTGCTCGGTGGGACCATAAATCACTTTGTCACATATAATGAACCCCCAAAGGTTTAAGGACTTTTCTCTTCCTAAAAATATGTATAGTATAATTGGTTAATTTTCTAACCTGACCATTTCGGCTATGTGCCTTGTTCAATTAGTTTTCCCTTTAGCATTAAAAATTCGAGTTTATTATCATTGTATTGTGGTTTACCTCCCTTTTGCATCTTGACTGGCAACCAAATTTTAATTTGATGCGTTATGTGTATATATAAATAGATTCATCCTCTTAATTAAAATTTATGCTTGTCTAGAAGAGAAAAACCATGCTAATAATGAGAACAAATGTTATAGAAACAACATTGTTTTTGAATTTTAACATATCAATTAATCTCTTTTATTATATTTTATCGCTGTCTTGCACATCTACTTTAACAAATGGTCTCTAATACTAAGCTTCAAATTCTATCTTTCACATCTTAAAGGAAGACAATGTTAGGTACTCAAGCCCAAAAGGTAGAACTCACTCCAAAAGACTAGCCTATTAGAAAAGGGAGTCTCTTAGACTTAAGTACCATTCCACAATTGCTTACAGAACCAACGTGGAACTCGTAGCACTTAGGGTCTATACAATCATTCTCCCTTAGCGATGTTAACAGAGCTAGCGGCTGGTACTAAGGGTAGCTTTCACTCTGGCTGCTGGTACTCAGGCCTTTCCCTTTCGCTCCTTTCTAGGTAACCCTTCCCCATTCACTCCTCTCCAGCTCGCCGCTGCCACCGCCTACCCGGACCGAATTGCTCTGATATCAAATGTTAGATACTCAAGCTCAAGAAACTCACCCCAAAAGACTAACCTATTAGGGGAGGGGAGCCTCATAGACTTAAGTACCATTCTACAATTGCTTGTAGAACCAATATGGGACTCGTAACACTTGGGGTCTCAACAGACATATCAAAATTGCTTTGTGATTATAACAATAACTAGGTGCCATAAAAGAGAAAAGGAAAAACAAGATATATAACAGAAGGAAGCCCCAGATAGTTGACATCAAGCAAATGAATTTCCAGTGAATAGCTTATAGTGCAGTAGAACGTATTAGCATGATTTTGATTCAGTAACTTCTCGTCTTGCTAAGCTTTCCTTTTTACTTTGATTCTAGAAGTCAATTTAAACAAGAACATCATAAATTTCTTATACTTTTCATTATTAATACATAGGCAACCTCAGCTTATATATCTAACTCTTCAGGAATCATATTCTCATTTTCTGAGCAGCATGGTTTTATTTGCTTCATAGAATTTTCTAATGATGGGTGTCTTTTTGTGCTGCCAGTTAATCCTCTTATAAAGTCTATAAACTTACAACTAGGTTTTGATCCATTTAAAAGTCTCCTTTTGTAATTTCTCTTATTTAATTGGTCATGGTTCCTTCCATTGGTATATATTTACCAACTAATGCTCACTACCAAGGATATTAGAAGTTAAAAGCCAAATTCTTTGGACTGTAATGATAATATGAAAGGTAACTTGTGAAGATTTGTATATTCTCAAGCATCACTATTGTGGACTTTGTCATCCAACACAATACCCAGGAAATTTTTAATATGGAGGAAGTGTTACCTCAAACTCGAGGGTCTAATCAGAATTTAAAATTGCACCTTAATAGATTTGAGGAGTTGTATAATTGTGAAACTGTTAAACTGAGCATATGCACTTCCTCATTTATCTTTTTAGAAATATAGAAGACCCAACTCAAGAAGAGAATGATGGGGGATTCTAATTGGCTGTTTGTTGTGAATTTTGTAGGTTTTTGTGTGCACTCATCTCACTGAGTTATTGCAAGAGCGTTACATAACCAAGGTTATGCTCATGCATCTTTGTGGAGTTGAAGTTTTTAAACTCTCATAGTTCACTTATCATCAATATGACAATTGCTTCGTGACTATTTCAGTCTGAGAAGATTCAGTTGCAAAACATGAGTGTACTGAGGCCTGACAACAATTCCTCACATATTGAAGACATTGTATTTTTATATAGGTATCTTTATGTTGCCTCTGCCAAGCAATTATGCTGAGGATTTTACTTACCACAATATGGTCATTTTATTTTAGACAATTTGGTAGGATGGCAATTGTACTTTGTTTCATCAAATTTTTAATATCAAATATGTTCAGACATAATGGATTCAAACTTCTCTGTAAAACTGTTCATGTCAAAGAGTATGGAGATGGAAAACCTGATTTTCAAAATGGATATTTTGAGGATGCATCTGTTGCAGTTAGCTCATCTGTAATTTTCCGCATTTTTACGATATCATTTGGTTCAATCAATGGGTGGTGACTCCTCTCACTTTGTGTATTGTAATTAGTTACACAGCATAAGATTAGGATATTTCAGCTTTGTTATTATTTTATTCAATGCAGGCTTGTTCCTGGGAATGCACATCATAGCTATGGTATGTTTTTGCTTTATTAGTCCGGATATCTTTTGAAATGTTGACGAAAATGACAAGTAATTTTTGGTATCCTGCAGGGCTCCACTGTGCACTACTAGCTGGTACATCCACAAGACTACTGGTGTCTAAATAATATTCCAATAACAAAAGATTATATAAGCTGTTTTTTCCTTTTGTCATTGCATTTGTTTGTTGCAGTTGCATAAAAAAAAAAGACTTGGTTTTAAACTATAGCAACGGTGAGGATGAGAGGCTGACAGTGGAGTGGGACATCTACCTAGTTGCATTTAAAGGTGATGGAACCTACCAGAAGTGAATTGGTCGTGAGAGCTTTGGGTAGTTTGAAAAACGTTACAAATTTAAATTTCTACTCAATCATTGTACCCAAAATTGAGTGCTGATTGGGGTAGAAAGTAGTTCCTTTTTAGGAATTTTTAAGTTTCATGAGAAATCTAGTGCCGGAGAATTGCTTTTATGGGGTGCAGTTTTAGATGCCAACGTGTCTGAATCTCCAAAATTATAATCATTAGAAATAAATTAATACTAAATAATATTACACTGTGCAAGAGAAGAGGGATGTTAAAATTGAAATGAGGTCATATGATTGAGTTTAATTGTGGATCAGCCTTGAGCGGCTGCTATTAAGGGTGAGAAAAATGAAATCAGATATCAATTACTTGATTTCATGTATTGCTTTTTGGTACATCTGAAATCAGATTGGAATCCAACAAGAGTGGATAAATGGAGTCAGCTTCATAAAATAGTTATGACTTTTGAGGCCAACTCATTGTAGTGAATTTGTGTCCTCTGCTCTATCCATTCTCACAGATTTAAGTCAAATACTTTTGTGTTAGAAGGATGCATTATCTGGTAGGTATACTCATGTAAACCTACACTCTTAAATGCTATTTTTATAATGTCATGAACAAATAATATTCAGTTCTACAAGTCCTCCCCTCACTTCACTTCCAATGGGGTCTAATTCTATTGATGTCGATACTTCCATTCCTACTTATTCACTTGATTGCATGAATAGTGTTCTGAGTCTGCTTTTTCAACTCCTTTACGTTCATCTAGGTGTCCCAGATGAAGTTATAGAAAGAGCAGCAACTGTTTTGGATGCCGTTTTAAATAATAAACACGTTGAGCGGCTATGCAATGAGAACATATCAGCTCAATATCGTCAATATAAGGTGTCATATTAAGAGTTTTTGTTTTCTTTGGTGAAAGTTTGATTTCAGATATATGTGAATATTGTTTAATTTTCTAAACATTTTAAGTTTATATCTCCGAGTTGAATGCAGGATGCCATGGAGAAGTTTTTCCAATTTGATATCAACAAAGGCGACCTGAACATTTTTTTCCGGGATATATTTCCTTAGTTTCAAATGCTTCAACACCACACTTTTTTTTTTTTGGTAGTAGCCCGTAACCTAGGAATATGAACATTTTTGCTTGTTCTAAGTTGATTTATTTTCTTCTTTCACTCCTTTTTTCTGTTTTTTTTTTTCTCTCCTTGATTTGCTGCACATCTTGGATTTATATGCACTCTTTGGAAAATTGAAGTGGTTAGATCTTCATGATGTTGATATCAGTCCTTCTAACCGTGCCATGAATTTGGTATTATTTTCCTTTTTTTTATTGTACATAATTCTGCGTGTTTAATAATGAGTCATAAGATGGTATAATTTGAGAAAAGTTAAAGTTTGATATAATTTGATGAGTGAAATGATATAAAATAATATAAAATAAGTTTGTGAGAGAAAAATATTTAAAACAATAATATTACTTAGCCTTAAAATAAATTGGTAGGCAAGGAGCCTAGTCTTCAAGCTCGCGTACTTCACGAGCAGCTTTATAACTATCCTTAAACACGGGAACAGATCCCCTTATGTTCCTCTGGAACATGAAAGCTTCATTTTCCTTCTATCTTGGCCGTCCATTAGTATGGGCGGCCAAGATCGTTACACGTGGCATCAAATATATAAAAAAAAATTTCAACCTCTCCCCCATTTTTTTTTCTTTCTCCCTCCTTAACACAAAATGAAGCTTTTCTCCCATGTATCTCTCCTCTGTTTCTGCTTTCTTCTTCCTGCCAATCACAATCCCACCATCATTTCTCATTTCTTGTTTCTTCTCGGCAACTCAGAAGCTTCAAGTTTTTAACCTCTGTTTCTCCTTTCTTCTTCCCACCATCCTTTCTCCTTCATTCTTCCAGAGCATAGTATTGCCGGCAACCACAAGCATCTCCAACATTGTT
>JASKGM010000011.1:6308166-6335688 GCA_034509205.1 Ceratonia siliqua | reverse complement strand
GAATTTATTTTATGAAAATGTGTTTAGCTTTATTATTTATTTATCAATGAATTTCAATGAATTTTATCTGCATCGGTCTGTGAAGCTGGTAGGAAATTACTTGACGGGTAATTCTCTACGCCGGTCACGTGTCCTAAATTGGGACGTGACACTTTTATTATAAGTGGTTGTTATGCTATCATCTTATTTTTGAGTGGTAGCAATGCAATTTCATCTCCCACATTTTTTTATTTTTTAATATTAATTAATTATTTTTTATATTTTTTTTTGAAAATTTGTTACTTTAAGAAAAAGTAAATTTTAAAAAAATTATTAAATGAACTGTATAATAAATATAAAAAATTTTTAAAAAATATATAACATAAAAGCAATCAATTAATACTAAAAAGGAAGAGAGGTAAAAGATGAAAAGGTTATGCTACACTATTAAAAATAAATGTAAAACTGTAACATAGTTATTATTAGACACCCTTCTTAAGGTATGAACTAAAAAGGCAATTTCATAAAATATCATTTTATAATAAATATTTTTAAAGTGGTTGAATTATAATTATTTAGAGAGGTATTTAATATATAATTTTTAAATTTTAGATGACAAATGATATTTAAGATATTTATATTTAACGCTTGTTCATATATTTTGAAAAAAAAAAATATATATATATATATATATCTTATAAAAAAATTGGTTTTAAAAAATAAAATATTTTATTATAAAGATATAATATTTTATGTTTAAATATAATAATAAAAAATAATTTTATTTTAATTTCTTTAAATGAATAAATCAAAAGAAATGTTCTTCTTAAAGTTAAAATACTTATTTATTTTAATTTTTTATTTTTATTAAAATGAGATTTAGACAGTTAAAGTTTTATCGCCATATTTTTTAAAAAAATAAAAATTTCACCCCAAGATAAAAAGAGAACTTACTATGTTATTATATAAAATACAAGATATCATCTAAGGTAATATTTAATAATTATGTGATAATTACATTACATTACTTTATTTTATTAATTTGTATAAAATACAAATTATATTTTATTTTATATTAAATAATTTAGATGTCATAATATTTGAAGTAAAATATTAGTATGTCCCACGTTGCTTTGTATAATGATAATTGAATTATGAAGGTTGTGGTGATAGCAGTAGCAGCATTAGTTTGATCGGTGGAGAAGTCAGCAAATGTAATTATTCCTAATTAGTAATTAGTAGAACTGGCAAACGAGCTGGCTACCATGTTCGGACTAGGCTGGGCCGGCCCAATTTTGTTTCGGGCTGGGAACATGTCAGCCCAATACCAGCCTATCGAGTTTCAGGCCAGCCTAGTACTTTTTAACTTATCAAATTTAAATAAAAGAAAATTATTTTTTTTATATAAAAACATAAGTTTAGTTCATCAATTATCATTATAATCTTATGTGTATATATATTACTTTCATGTTAAAATAAAGAAATGTCACTAATTATTGAAACTGTATGTTAGGTTGAAGTTTCAAAAAAAGTAGCCAATATTTAATGACATGAAAGCAGTAAACTCCAATATGAATTTGTTAATTTTACTTTCTACTTAATTAGAGATGTTCTTGGAAAAAAATATAATTAACTTGGGAGAAATAAACAAATAAAAATTTAATTTTTTTACATAGAAAAAAAAATTTAAACTTGAAAATGTTGGTTTGAGAAGTAAATTTAATCTTTTTGACTTAGATATTATTTTTTATTTTATAATAAATATTAAAATAATAAATATTATTAAATATGGTTCTATAATAAAAGTATTATCGAAAAGACATTCAAAGTATTAATACGTTTGAGAAGCAAAAACTAAAAAAAAAAAGAAAATTTAAGAGGAATAAAGTAAAAAATATATATGTAATGTGAATGGTAGGATTTGAATCCATGTCTTCTTGGTCAAAATAAAATGTTCCAACCACTAAGTTATAATCACATATTTGTACCTAACGAGACAGTTTAAATATTATAAATTTCTGTTAGCCCGCCGGGCCAACTCAACCGGTTCGGGCTATGGCCGGATCGGGGCCAGGCCAAAAGAGCCTGAATTATTTCAGGTTGTAATTTTTAAAGCCCAGCCCTATTTTTTTACATTTTACATCGGATTAACCCATTAGGTCGGACCCATTTTACCAACTCTAGTAATTAGTAATTAATCATCTCATCTTTTGTTTCGAACTACCGATTGGGATTCATATTCAAATACTGCCCAACCAAATTTGAGCCTTCCTCATCGGTCGTCACCTCACTTTGAATGGATTCTGGAACTTTGGTTTGGTGGACATGGTGGCCAGTGGGCTCTCCTCATATTTTTTTCTTACAAAATTATTCTTAACTATATATTAACTATTATTATTTTAAACTAATATTTAATAGCTACAGAAAATTTTTAATTGTTATTTATCATTTATCAATCAAAGTAAGAAAATGAGATATTTGTTCAAAATTCTGTACATATTAAATTGTAGTGTTGCCTTACCAAAATTTCTTTTCAATTATGTTATCTATACAATTACAATACTATACGATTCTCTCAAAAAAACACCACATCAAGAGAATTGAGGTGGCTCATAATAAATTATGGATCATCATAATATATAAAATTCGAAATTTATAATAAATAACCATGTTTTATAATTATTATATTTCATTGGGCATGTGTTACCACCATAAAAGACCCCCCTTCCCTTCAACTTTTATCAAATGATGAAGAAAAAAACTTATTTATTCAAATCAGTAAAATAATTTTTTTAATTTTAGCTTGCCATTTATAATTAAAAACTATTGATCCCATGTTAAAATAAAAAATTATGTTTTAGATAATTAAAAATAAAAAGTGATTAAGTAAATTAGAAGCTAAAAAGATGATTAGAAAAGAAGAGCATTGAGGGTATTATGTTCATAAGTTTATCGGAGGGGGCGACTGGGCGATCAACGGGTCCGAATGTCAATAAATTTGGGCTCTGTGGCCGACCTAACTGTGCCCCCACCCGCACCTCGCCACGTTCCCATCACTATTGTCCAATTCGGTGGGACCCAACAAAAAAGTCACCAAAGAGCATCCATCAATGCAACCTGCCCTCGAAAATAATGGAACCAAAGCAAGAGAGAGAAAGATATTGCTTAGAGAGAGACTGAGAGAAAGGACTGCGTTTCCAGAGAGAAAGTGTAAGATACACAGATCCATGGGTCAGATCGTGAGGAGGAAGAAGAAGGGCCGCCCCTCCAAAGCCTTCCTCGCTCACCGCTCCGGCGATGCTCCGGCCGCCGCTCAGCCCGACCTTCGACGCAGCCTCCGCCGCCGGAATGTGAGGTACAACATAGAGTACGACGACTATTTGGACGAGGACGACGAGGACGAGGAGGAGGAAGAGAGGAGAAGGGAGAAGAAGCTCAAGCTAGTGGTGAAGCTGAACCAGGATAGGGATGGGGACGAAGATGAGTCGGCGCCCAGCCGCACTCGCTCTGGTGCGCGTGGAGACCACGCGCGGGATTCTTCGGAGGAGGATGAGGGCGAGAAGAAGCCCATGAAGAAGAGGAGGATCAGCGGCGGCAGGGGTGACACTGAAGATGGCGAAGAGGAAGAAGGGGGAGGGGATGATAATGAGGAAGAAAACGAAGACGAAAGTGAGAATCTTCATGACAATAACGGTGACGATGATGGTGAGGTAAGCTCTGCAATGTTATTGTGAGTATTATTGTTTTAAATTGTGGCTTTGATCGCCATAACAGCTGCATTACTATTGCTGCAATTGGTAAAAGGAATACCAAAAAATAAAAGCTGGTGAATATAGATCTGAACAGAAAAATCGATGGAGGAGACCGAAGTGTCTAGTAGAGCAGTACCGTGGGAGCCAAAGGGTTTTAGCAGAGTGTCCAGCTCAGCTAAGATCACTGAGTATTTTTATTTGAGTGCTACAATTGGTCCATAATTCGATATCCCTCTCTATCTCCCTGTTTCTCTCTCTAGGTCTCTCTCTGTCTGTGTCGGGATTTTGGGAGAGGTAACTAACGGGTCAACTGTCAAAAACCAACACCCACAGAATCTGATAAGGCTCCCACCCTCTCTCTCTTTCCACCTCCACCTCTCTATATGTCCTTTCTCTCTCTTTCACACCTACGTATTGTCTGCCTTGTCTCTCTCTGTCTCCATCGAACACACATAAACGCAGCCTTTGCCTTTTATATTTGTATTACATTATTAATTATGTTCCTTGGGACTGTGGTTATGACAGGTAAAGGGCAGAAAAGTAGATTCGAAAGGGCTCCACTCTGTTTCCGGTTTGTGCGATATATGGGTTTTGTGTTGTAATTCTTAATTCTCTCTAAAATGTGATATTGAGCGGTACTGGTTCTGTTTGCATCGTCCTTTGTGTGTTTTGAACTCTCTTTTTGTTTTATTAGGAACTGCAGGAAATCCTCCATCTGGGATTCCATTGCCTGATAAGAGGACTCTAGAACTGATTCTCGACAAGCTTCAGAAGTATGGGGTTTCGTTTTCCATTTCTCCTTCTCTCAGTCTTTTTGTTTAGACTTGAAATCTTTAGGCAAGTTTGCTTAAGTTATAGCAAGTGATATATATACTGTATAACAATCATCCGTTGCATAGAGATACATGTATTGGTTATTATTTTCTGACTTAAGCATTGTCGTGGGTCTTTATGATGGCAGGAAGGACACATATGGTGTGTATGCAGAGCCTGCTGATCCAGAAGAGGTGCGTGAACTTTTCCTGTAAATTGTTAGTTTTGCTTTTGGAATATATTCTCTGAGATGGGGGTTAAAAGTATGATTGCAGCTTCCTGATTATCACGATGTGATTAAGCATCCAATGGACTTTGCCACAGTGAGGAAGAAGTTAGCAAATGGATCATATCCAACCTTGGAACAGTTTGAGGTTTGTAAGCGTATCACTACATAACATGATTTGAGGAGATTTCTTTTATTGTTCGAGATTTTGATTATTTTGCCTTTTGTTGTACTAGATTTGGATATTAAACGTGCATTTCTGCTTAGTGATGACATTTCCCAAATGTTGGACCGTGTATCATATCTTACTTGTACTTAAGTCTCAAGGGTTATTTTGCAAAGGATGCCTGTTGTTACTAATGTATCATAAAATATGTGTGTGGTGTGAAGAGGCAGTTGCATGAAACAAAATATTTGGGATAGCTAATATGTCGGATGAGAATGAGATGATCTCAATTTTCCAATATGTAATAAGCTTGAGCAAGTTTTTATCCATTTATATAGAAGCTCATTGCATGATCTCATGCAAGTGAGAGGAAACCATGGAGAATATGTATAGCATATTTTAGTTTCTTGTTGGATCATCATCTTATGCTTATTGCTCTGACGTCTTCCCATGTTCATTGCATTGTCAATGGAATGGAAGATGTTAGTATTTTGCTCATTGATATAATATTAAACTGTAAAAGGTGTGTTACAATCAGTAGAGATGTAATTGTTATACTAGAGCTAGGTAAGCTATTTATTATTGTTGCTTTTTCCCTAAAGATTCATGCTTTGCAACCAACTGGTAATGCACTAATGTGGGCTTGGGCAAAGAAAGTTGAGGTAACTGAGGTAAAAAGGATAAGGATTAACCAAGAAGGAAATTTAAATTCTCATAACTATTAAGGAAAATCTTTTCAATTTGCTTCTTGATTGTAACTTACCTGTTTGTCATCTAATAAAGTGATAATCTTTAAACTTGGTGGTAATGCTGCAGCTCTTAGGACAGAGAACCTGAAAAAATTATCCTCAAGGTCTAATATTGCTTGATTTAACTTATGAGCTCCCTAGACATTTGTATACTAAAAATTATGATGTCTGGTACTCTCAATGATACCACCTCTATCTATTCATTGTTTTCTTTGTATATTTCCATGCAATTAGATATAGCGCTCTAAAATCTTGGTTTCTGTTTCTGTTTCTGACTTTCTATTCATTTCTTCGATGGGTGGTATTCAGATGGTAATTCAGCAAGACATGATAGACTAGATCTTTAGTTCAAAATCTTAATTTACTAGGAAGCAGAGACAATTCCTATATGGTTTACCATGCACCTCTTGACCCCAAATATTTCATTCTTCAGTTTGATGTACAAAATTCTCAAGTTGAAGTTTTCCTGAAAAAACAGTTTATGCTCCATAGAGGATTATAATATATATTGATAATAATAAACATTAGGGAATGTCATGGTTTCTAGTCATTTGGTGCTTACTAGCCACGGGGACATTTTTCCAAAGGGTATATTTGTAATTTGCATCCCTCTGATGACAATGGCTTTTCTTTGGTACAGACAACAAACTCCAAATGTGTCTTACTCTCAGTTGTGATTAATCATGCTCAACACTAAGAAATGCTTTAATTGAATGAATATTGTTTGCTCTATCATCTGAACCAATTTTCTACCAAGTATTTGTATTGTCTTCCTTGTTCAATAAAATAGTGGAACACAAAAGATTTTATTATTATTACATTGACTTGTGAATGGAATCTTTGAATGCAGAGTGATGTATTTTTAATTTCCTCAAATGCAATGCAATACAATTCATCAGACACAATATACCACAAACAGGTATAAAGCCTACTACTTTCCCTTGTTTCCTTATCAAAAAGAAAAAGAAAAACTTAATTTGGTATACTAACCTCTGTTGTCTATTGTATGACCCCTATATTTTTTTACAGGCACGATCAATTCAAGAATTAGCACGGAAAAAGTTTGATAAGTTAAGGGTTGACTTTGAACACTCTCAGAGTGAGCTGAAGTTAGACCAAAAAACAAGATCAAATTCATTGGTCAAGAAGCAGGCAAAGAAGCCACTCGGTCATGCCTCTCAGGAACCTGTTGGCTCCGATTTCTCTGCAGGCGCAACTCTTGCTAATATTGGAGATGTACAGCCAGCTTCTCACCCAATCCAAGGTGGAAGCTGCGAGAGGAATTGCAACAATGATGGCCTTGCAGATGGTAATGCTTTCTTGAATGATGCAAATCAAGAGAAAGTAGAAGATTTTTTGTCAGGTATCACAGAGAAGAGATCATGTCTACCGTCTCTCTCTCTCTCTCTCTCTCTCTCTCTTTCTCTCTCTTTTTATTTTTTACATTTTGCCTTCATTATCCACTTCTATGCATATTCTCCAAGTAGGATACTTGTGTCAAGATTCAGTTTATTCCCTTGTAACTTCATTATTTTCTTTTTCAAGGGAGAAGCCTGCTATCTAAGTTGGGAAGAAAGCCATTTGCTCTAGATGAGAATCGTCGTGCAACTTATAATGTTTCTATTCAACCAATTGCCAAATCAGAGTCAATATTTATGACATTTGAGAGTGAAATTAAGCAGCTGGTTACTGTATGTATCGAAAGAAGTGAATTCTAGTTCTTGAATAGTTGACTTTAATAGTAATCTTGTTTAAAACAATTTATGTTGTTTATTTTGAAAACAGGTTGGGCTTCATGCTGAGTGTTCCTATGCTAGGAGTTTAGCTCGTTTTGCTGCTACTCTAGGGCCTGTTGCTTGGAAAATTGCTTCCCAGAGAATTCAGCAGGCACTGCCAGCTGGCTGTAAATTTGGTCGTGGTTGGGTTGGAGAGTATGAACCGCTTCCAACCCCAGTATTAATGCTTGATAATTGTGTCCAAAAAGAATCTAGTTTTATTTCGAAGTTTCAGTCTACTACTGAATTAATAAAGGGTGACAAAAATGGTAAGATTCCAGAACCCTCCATGGAGCATCATGTTCATGGACTAGTGTTAGAGGGAAAACAGCCTTCGAATGATCCTGCTAGTGGACTTACATCAGAAGGGAAATCATCTTTGTTTGGTTCTGCTGGAGTAAGACCCAGTGCTCCTGTCAATGTCCTTTATCAGCAACAGAATGTCCATTCTAGGAGCTCTGGCAAGCCAGAGACTAAGGGTTTGAAACAAGTGGAGTTGAACTCTTTGCCCCCAAGTAATCAGAATAATGCCAGTCTTAGTGCGAAGTTTTCAAGTAGTGCTCCTGCAGGAGTGTCTAAGCCTAGGGAGATGGTACGTAGGAACATGAATATTTTGCCATCTATACCTTTCAAGGAGCCGGATACTAATGGAGTTGCCAGTGGAGATTTGCCTAATGGAAAAATAAAAAATTCTAGTTTGAATAGACGGGTGACTGATCCACCAACTGAAAGTACTTCTAATCAAACGGGTAGAGCTACTCCTTTTGTTCCCCATGGACAAGAGCAGAATATTAGTGATCCAGTTCAGCTGATGAGGATGTTGGCCGAAAAGGCTCAAAAGCAACAAACTTCTAATCATTCT
Source organism: Ceratonia siliqua (assembly GCA_034509205.1). Classification (NCBI taxonomy): domain Eukaryota; kingdom Viridiplantae; phylum Streptophyta; class Magnoliopsida; order Fabales; family Fabaceae; genus Ceratonia; species Ceratonia siliqua. The sequence goes on along the minus strand of JASKGM010000011.1, from coordinate 6,327,366 downwards.
TCAGTTGATATTCCACCTGTGACACCATCAGTTCCATCGGGACTTAGAGATGACTTGAGCAATGCTGCTGCAGCAGCTGCCCGTGCATGGATGTCTGTAGGGGCAGGAGGATTTAAACAAGGACCTGATAATTCTAGTTCACCCAAAAATCAGATTTCTGCAGATTCATTGTACAACCCATCGCGAGACTTCCATCAGCATATTCCACGAATTAGGGCGGAGTTTCCTTCTGGTGGAATGCCTTTCCAGTCTGAGAAGAACAATTTTCCATTCCAGGCACTAGTACCTCAACCTGTTCACACGGGTGGTGTGTCACAGTTTCCAAACCGACCTATGGTTTTCCCTCAATCAGCAGCTGCTGACTTATCAAGATTTCAAATGCAGTCTGCTTGGCGAGGGCTCAGTCCGCATGGCCAACCAAGGCAGAAGCAGGAAACACTTCCTCCTGACTTGAATATTGGTTTCCAATCTCCAGGGTCACCTGCCAAACAATCTTCTGGTGTCCATGTTGACTCACAGCAACCCGACCTGGCTTTGCAACTATGATATGGCATTGCAATTATTGGTGTTGATGTTTTCCAAGTGAATTGGACGGATTATGGATTTTTTGGCTCCTCTCCTGAGAATTTGTATGTTGATCTCAAAAGCATTCCTGCAGAAATGTGGAAAAAAGGCTACCATTTTGTTAATTATGGCATAGATCAAATGGATACCATACTATACTGGGAAGGTTGTAATGCTTAAGTTGGGGATCTTATGGTTTCGTTGACTGGGTTCTGGCAGAAGGTAAAAAGGGGTTGTCCTGAGTCAAATGAGTTAGCTCATGTTCAGACGACTTCGGTGGATTTGACAGAAAATAAGGACTACTTGTTTCCATCCTTTCCAGATGAGGGTTAATGACTTATTGCAGCACGTCTGTTTTTTTATCCTAGAGTTAAAACGGCAGAAAAAAATTCAACGGGTCAATTGATTATGGTCATTAGCTACGCTTAGATTTGTTAATTCAATGAGCATGTCAAATATCTTGATGCCTTGTACATTGTTTACTAATGGATGAAATTGTTGTCTAGATATTTAGTTCACTTGATGACTACTCATGTATTTGAATTGATGTTAGGGTATCACTTCAAAATGCTGCTACTGTTCTGTACATCAGATTTACATGTCACTGGTGGGAAACTACTTTTTTTTTGTACGTTCTCAGGTTGAGTTGTTTCTACAAAAAAAAAAAAAGGGTCTATAAATGTATCCAATTAGAAGTGTTTGGATAATTTGCAGATTGTACTGCTATTTGAAAAATTATGTTAATATGGCAAAATGGGTGACTAATTGATATCATCAAATTAATGGGATGGTTTAGAATGGTTTTTGTTTTATTATTTTTTAAAATAATTTTTAAAAATAATTTTATAGAACAAAAAAATAAAAATTTTGTTTAGATAAAAATATTTTTTATTAATTATTTTTTGTATTTTTTAAGAATTAAATAATAAAAATAAGTTAAAATAAAAAAATATATTTTTTTATTTTTTAGTTATTAATTTTAAAAATAGTTTTTAAAAATAATAAAAATAGTTATTTAAATAATTTTTTTTATTTTCACATAAAAAAAACAAAAATTACTTTTAAAAACAGAAGCAATTAGGCTGAATGTTTCTAGATATATCTCAAATAGACAAATGGAACAAAAAATTGTTTCCTTTTCTTCGAGGCTGTTACTAGCAAATCTTCTTTTAAAGGATCTGCTTTGTTTTGTTCTTGCTCTTGGACCTTTTTGCTTTGTATTGCTTCGGGTTTCTGAGAATACAAACATGGCCATCACATATAAACTGTCTGGATTCTGATGATTCAGAGTAGCAGTAGAATATGTTTGAGAAAGACAGCCATGAAATATTTAAGTTTGAAACTGCGAGATAGAGAACAAGCCACTGAGCTAGCTTCCTCTGCTTTTCCTTTTCTTAAGAGGCATGCAATCTGGTAGTGGTAGCATGGGAGCCATATGATATCAACCTATTTTAATCTGTCAGCAATCAGCACACATTTTGCTTTTGCTGAGATCTTGTAGGGCACCAGAGGGCCAGATGATAGACACATAATCCAGATATCACCAAACGAAGCATACCTAAAGCCCCCAAATCAACCAAAAACAAAAAGAAAGCAATCAATGTGTTAATTAGTGTATGGACTCAGTGTAGATAGACCACATTAATCAACAGAGGTTATATATAATTTTACAAGACTTTATTCGTTAATTAGTGTGGTTTATATAATCAACAAAGCTCAAACAAAAAGAATCCTTAGTGTTATGGGGAGAAAAACATAGGAATGCCTGTCTCAATCTCAACCCAAACAGCATCCGAGCCTTGTATTGGCTCAAACAGAATTTAAGGCAAATGTAGTAAGTGCCACAACGTTTAGAAACTGGAGCATAAACTTTAATCTTGTTTGATTTTGTCATTTTCAATCCATATTCATTCATTTAGTTACCAGACATATAATTTATATTAGGGGTGTCAATTAAAATTAACTTGGCCCGTTAAGGATTGACCCTTGACGAGTTGGGCTTAAAAAATTCTTTTATTAAAAGGATTTAAAAAATTCAACCCGACCCTAACTCTATAGGATTATAGGGTTAAAAGGGCCTTAACGGGTCAGAATATTAAAAAATTAAAAATATTATAATTATATAAAATTTTCATATATAACAAAAAAAATTAATCCATCATAGACTTAATCTCCCAAAAAAATTTAAAGACAATAGCATAAAATTAAAATTAAAAGGATTAATCAATCATCCTCAATAATTATATTTGAATTTTGCTTAGATTAAATTTAGTATAATTGTTAAGTTGTTATCTTCTTCTTCATTTACAAAGTATAAATTATCATAAAAGTTAGTAACAATAATGAAAATAAAGAAAATTGAATAAGTTTAAAGTTAATAAGTTTACTATTATGAATAAAATCATGCAACCAATTACGGGTACATGTGCACAAATACTAAAAGCCGATTAACTAAACATGGTAGGGACTGGAATACTTAGTATATCACATGACATCATTGATAATTTTGAAAATCGATGTATATGATCATTCTAATATTATAAAATATATAAATCTTTAAAAAAATAAAATTTAAGTTTTGACTCATCCAAATAATGATATTATTGAGACTTCTCATTATTTTTCACATATTGGCTCTCAAATAATACATACTCCTATTAATCCTCTGTCATTTCAAGCACAATGATAAAAAAATTCAATTAACCAATTAATTATATAACTTATATTATATGCTATTAAAAAGAGAATATAAATTAAAATATATAAAGACTTAAAAAATTAAAAACTTATATTAAAATACATCTTTTAACAAACACTCAATTTCCCATACTTATATGAAATAAGTTAGAAGTGAGAAATGGAAAATGAAACTTAAAAATGAAGAGATTTTAAAATAAAAAAAGCCCTATAGGCTAACCCAGCCCATCAAGAGCTGAGCCCGGTAGGGTCAGGCTAAAAAAGACATTGATTTTTTAGGGTTTATTTTTTTGGCTCTCAACCCGTTGTGAGGATTAGGGTTAGCTCGTTAGACTCGACCTTAATTGACACCCCTAATTTACACATGGTTAATTTATTCATGTAACATTTAAAACATCCATCTTATTCTTCTCTCTTCTATCTTTTCCTTTTTGCAAATGATTCATATTAGTCACCGGAGATCCTCTCCAAATTTCGCCTAAATACATTTTCAATCTTGCTCCGATCAACTCGGTGAACCTACCAACACCTTGTCATTGACCCAAAAATTTGTTATTAGGTAAAGATTAAAAAATGATTTTGATTTTTAACTCACCTGTTCACATGATCCTTTGAATGCTTAAATCAAGATGAATCAAAATATTATAATTTAGCCAATGAATTAATAACTCACTGACATCAATTTCAGTATTTGAAATTAAAATAAATTTTGATCCATGCATGCAATAAATCCGGCTTTTATCCTTTTCCATCTTTCTTTTATAACCTCAAAAAGAAAAAAAAATTAATAATTTAAATTGCTTGATCATGATGATTCTGATATCATGTATAATTAAGAAAAAATATTTTTATTTATTTACCAATAATTACAAGATCATAGAACAATTAAAAACTAGAACAAATTAAAAGAAAAGTATATGGAACAAAGTGAAATTACATTAGATAAGCCACCAACTGATCCCAGCATCGGTGATGATGATATGGTGATCTCTATAAACTTGGAGACCTTCTGGCAGAAAGACGAGCAAATGAAATCCTAAGGCTTTGCTTTGGCTTATTATTGTTGGAAAATTTCCCAGGATTTTCCTTCTGATTTCTCAGAACACAAACACCTCCTTCGCATGTTTGTGATCTTTTGGACTGTGACGATGAGGACTCAGAGAAGCACCCAAAGATGTTTGATAGATACAAAGCCATTGAAACTAAGAAATGCAGCTCTTACACTACCATTTATATCATCCTCTTGTATAAAAGAGACGTGGTTGAAGGCATTTGCCAAAACCTTTTTCTTGTTAAACTCAAATTCAACTGAATAAAGTTTGTGTAAGTATTATTTCTCTTTGCACAAACTTTACACAAATAGTTGGGTGAATGTATTGGAATTTAAGTGATCATTTTTTTTTTGTTGATTTTAAATACAATCAATTCAACCGTTTTGCACCGTTTATGAATAAAATTTGTGTAAATAATATTTTTTTTTTGGGCAATGGGTGGTTGGTCAATGTTGGTAGGCTCACAACAAGGTGTGAAAGTTTGAGTTGATGTTTTAAAATTCCGTTGCTGAAAATAGATTAGTCAAATGGTTTATACATTTATAATTAGTAGTCTCAAAACGTGTTAGACTAGAGGTTATTGGTTCCTTATTTTTCTGTGTTCATTTCTTATTAATTTTCTATTTTATTGTTATAAAAATAAAAACAAAACGTACGCATTAATTTCAACAAATAAGAAAAATATACTTACTTTTTTTTTAATAATGTTATGTACACAAACTATAGTACTCACTCATGCCAATTCTACCCTAATGAGTGATTAAAATATTATTGTGAGAATTGTAAAATATCATTATTGTAAGAGTATTATTATTTGATATTCTAAAAGTCCCATTCAACCTTGCCTTCCCAATATTATTATATTGCCACAAATCTCATGACATCCTAGAGAAAATTAAGAGAATTGTTAGTTGTACACTTAATAAGTTTACACCATCATATATCATTTATTTTTAATTATTTATTTAATTTAAAATAATAATAATACTAACAATAAATAATAAGAAATAATATATGTAAAAGGATGTATAAAAATAATATAAAAAAAAAGTTTTATATATATATATATATATATATATATATATATATATAATAACTCAAAAATTAATTGGTCGAAAATGAGAAAACAAGTCATAATTAGAAGGTGGCTCTTTCCTTACTTTTGAGTAGTAATAGTAGGTATTTTATTTTTATTTTTATAATTATAATTTATAGTTTTTATTTTAAAAAATAAGTTAAAATTTTTTAAAAATTTTTAAAAATATCAAAAAAATATTGTATTCAATTCACAGTAATATATATATATATATATATATATATATATATATATATATTTTTTTTTTTTTTTTTTTATTTTTAACGTAATGAAATTCATTATAGTCTCCTACATATAAGTTGGTTACTAGTGAATGTATTAAACCATTGATCAAATATATTTTTAGGTATTGATCATCAAGTTTTTAATAAATAAATAACATATATGTTAATGAAAATAATTGAATTCAATTGAACCAAAAAAAAAAAAATTATACATGTTATTGATTAATTTGAGAACATGATAATGCATTATTTATTAATTAAAAAGCATAACATATCATAACATAATTCATAAGCAATGAATACAAAGACTAGGTTTAAATCCCACGTTCACCAAAGTTGAGAAGGGTTTGAAAAATAAGAGAGACTTACATCTCATTATATAAAATAATATTTGTATCTTTCATTTTAAAATTTTCAATTATCATAATATTTTTTTTTATAAAAAGATATAATAATATCTTATATTATACTAAGGAGTTGTTAACATACTTTGATTATTAATTTTTTTTATAATTTTTATCTTAAGAAATAATTTAAATAAATCTAAAAAATTTAAAAAAAATTAAAAAGATTTTATAACACAAATCTTCAAAAATAAATCAAAATTTTTTTTTTAATTCTTTTAAATTATTTCTTAAGATAAAAATTATAAAAATAATCAAAAATTAAAAAAATTAAAAATCTACACTCATGAGTGTAACTCCATTTCTCTTATTCAAAATTCAGATAAACCTGTCAACCTCCTAAAAGAATGCTTTACTCTTTGGCACTCACCCACTGTCGTAATCTTCAAAGGCCATCGTCCATTCTAGTCCATCCCCAACTGTACTTTCCATATTTAGCACCCTTCATCGTTATCGCCCACCATTCCATGTCTACTCTGTTCCCTGAGCTGTAACCGCCAAGTAAAATCCAGAGTGAACCAGACCCAGAAACAGCTCAGTTCAAAACGCGTGTCAATTTCAGCACCACCAGCTTCTACAGGTAATCGGAATCGCAAGGCTACCTCTCCCCTCTATATTCATCTCTCCCACCGGTTCACAGAGCCCTCACAGTTCTTTGCCTTGTTGGTACCCCCACCATCTCCACCGCCACCACCGTTACTTCATACTCAAATCTCCATGTTTGATAGCACAAAATTCTCTCAAACCCAGAAGGAGATCTCGTCGTTGTTGGCCTCTATCTGTTATTCCTGCTTTTCTCCAAGATTGCTTGAGAAAAACCCCTTTTCGTTCTACTGTTACAGGCTTGGCGAAAACAGTGTAGAAAAAGAAATACGAGAGAAATAATACAGTAGAGAGCGGGAGCTGCAAAATTAGCATTTGAAATTATAGAAACGTGGAGAAGTTGAGCTAGAGTTTATTTTTGGCAACCGGTCAAATTTGCAGCTGCATTGAGAAGATGGCAACCATTAATAATGAAGCAGCGAATGATAAGAGCGAGATATTTGGAATAATGGGCGGTGGCCAAGGAGGAGATGGTAGTGGTGGTGGTGAGAGTGGGGGTTGTGGGGTGGAGGAGGTGACTCTGAAGAAGGGTCCATGGACGGCGGCGGAGGATGCCGTTCTGATAGATTATGTGACAAAGAATGGTGAAGGGAACTGGAACACGGTGCAGAAAAATACAGCGCTGGTTCGGTGTGGTAAGAGCTGCAGGCTGAGATGGACGAACCATTTGCGACCCAATTTGAAGAAGGGTACATTCTCTCCTAAGGAGGAGAATCTCATTCTCGGGCTTCATGCCCAGTATGGCAACAAATGGGCTCGAATGGCTACTCTGGTATGCACTTTCACAAACACTTGATATCTGCCATATTTGTTTCTCCTCTGTTTTGTTTTGCTCCTTCCTCTGTTTCTAAACTCTATAGCCATATAGCATTGCCAATTCCAAACCTTCCCTTTGGACCCTGGCTGATTCGATTTCTCAGGAAGATGAATTTTAATCGATAGAATTTTGAGAATTGATATGTATGGTGAATCATGGATAAAATCTAAGGTGCATTTAACCCTGAAAATAATTTAAGATTCAGGGTTTTCAGTTCATCTCTTCAGAATTCTCATTTGAAAATTTCCCCGATAAAATTTTGAGAATGGATGTCTATCCAATGGTGAATCATTAACAAAACCTTAAAGTGCATTTCACAGTGAAAAAAAGTTAAACATTTAGGGTTTAAGATTCATCTCTTCAGAATTCAAACTTGAAAATTTACAATTTGGAATTTACGTATCGAAAATTCAAGCTTCTCCTTTGAAATTTTCACCCTAGAAGTTCGAGAAATATGATGTATCTAATAATGAATCATCGATAAAACTTCAATGTAAATTTATAGGTGAAATTTTTTTTAATTTAGGATTTAGGGTTAAAATTTAAGCTTCTCTTTTTTGAATTTTTTTACCAATGTCGAAATGCATCAAATAGTTACTCACCAATAGGCAATAGAAAATGGTAAATGAAAATTTTAAGTTTTTGATAAAGTCACCTTGATTTCTTTCTCTAATGGGTTCAATTTCTCTAATTTCTTTCTCTGCTGTAGTTACCTGGGCGAACAGACAATGAAATCAAGAACTACTGGAACACCAGGGTCAAGCGCCGGCAACGACAAGGCCTGCCTCTTTATGCCGATGACCATAATCAACCCACGACGACCGCCACGCCGGCCACCCTATCATCACCGGCCACCTCCACTGCAGCAAAGTTCGGGTTTTTTCATCAGAACCACCATCCTCTGTCTTCAACCCACCATCCTAGACCCTCTTATTCTGCTCATCCTTTCTTGGAGCCTATCGATCATTTGTCTTCCTCTTCCTCTTCTCCTTCCTTGCTTTCCTACTCCTTTCACCAACCTACTCCATTACGCTGTAGCCTACCTCGTCCCAAGCGTTACCGCTCCTCTACAGCACTCTTGGATCAGCCTTTGACGACGACGACCCAATTTACCGATCTTCATGGATTCAATTACCCGGTTCAATTCAACTCTACTTCGTTTCAAAATTATGAAACCCCATCAGATTATTCAATTTTCTCAACGAAATTGGAGCTCCCTTCAATCCAATTTTCCCAACAATCCATAGAGCCAGATATTAAACTTCTTATGGAATTGAACGACCCTGCTTTGCAGAGCAGTAGTGGGTTGCTGGGGAATCTTCTGCTGGAAGCTCAAGCATTGGCATCTGGCCAGAATTCGAAGAAACGAAGTTACTCGAGTTTCAGTGAAGGAAATGGTGTGTTTGATGGATACCAAGGCTTTGACGATTTACCAGTTAACTCTGTTTACTGGTCTTCTACTCCAGGTAAATCCTTGTACTGATTTTTTGTAGTAATTAGTAGATCTTGTTTCCCTAGTAAAATTCATTATGCAAAATTATTTGGTTGAATCTTTATGAACTTCTGAGTCTGATAATGTCATTGATTACATTTGTATGGTATATGCAGGATTGAAACCAAAGGAAGAAGCACCAGACTTGAGCAAATCCATGAATGAGTTTTCAACACTGCTTACTGCAATGCCGTCTACCATAGATTGGCATAATGACAGTCCACTAGAAGTCTCCAATACCCAATCTTCTGGTGTCGTGCCAGATGATGATTTTGGACTTGAAATGAAGCCCATAACTTCATTGTTTCCTATCGCCACCACAACAGACTGCACTGAAGATCCTGGCGGCTACTCTTGGGACAATTTACCCGGACTCTGCTGAGGTTTGTTTGAGAATAGACCTGATCATCGGGTGGGTTTCGGGTTTCATTTTACATAAAAATTTGTCTGGCTTCATGCTTACGCATTTTAGAGATTGACAAAAGTCAAGTCTGCGACTTGGCTTATGATCAGATCTAGTCATAGCTCCAAATTTTTGTACTAATAAAATTTGGAAAGCTATGAATGTTGGTGAATTTTCCCGGTTGGAACTGCTTTCCACTCCTTTGGAGATAAGATACATAGTTTGAACTTCTAAGTTCTTACAAAATGGGCACTTGTTTACTCACAAGGATAATTACGGTGTTTTTAAAGATAATATATTTCGAAAAGATATTTTTTTTTGTTACTTTAAATATAAAAAAAGATTAAATCTTATATGATACTTTTAAAAATATCAAAAATAATTTACTTATAATTTTATAATCATACTTTAAAATAACATTAAAAAATATTAAATATCGTAAAATATAATTTTAAAATAAAATACTTCAAAAATGTTTAAAACGAAATTAACATAAAAAAAAAATTACAACTCTCCCGTCATTCATTCTTGTAATCAACACAACTTTTCAAATGAGGGACCGGACTAAAAGGCAGTGTCACATGGTGACGAAGTTACTAAATAACCTTCATCCTCATTATTAATTTTTTGGGTTTAGATTTTATTGTCAACATGTAAATAAATATATAATTTGAATACATTAAGGCCCCGTTCGGATCTCCTTATAGCAGGAGAGAAGTTATTTCGTTGAAGCCAAAAGGAATTTTGGAATTTGATTGCAATGTTCAGAACTTTGGATGTCATTTTGCTTTGAAGGAGAATGAAGTTCAGAATGAGAAATGTTCCTCTAATTTGAAGGCAATATTCTTAGCTTTAAATTAAAGGAAAATATGGAAGAAGAGAGAAGATTTTAGCCATGATCATGATACCCTTTCGAGCGCAATTGGTATCTATTGTTCTCATCACTTTCTCGCAGATTGTCATCACTGGCAACAGGTGAAAAGGTTCTTCATTTTCGATTCCTTTGTGCGGTTGGGTTTCTTGATTCTCATCATTGTGGTTTTTTATTCCCGCAGTTGTAGATATGAAAACTTTTGTTATTTGGGGGTTAGATTTATGTTCTCCTTGTATAGTTGTTCTTTACGGATCGGTGAAATGCTTGCAAAGTTGAACGCGTGTCACCAAAGCTTTGTTGCCAAACATATAAACTAGATTTGCCCATTACCTTTGGTTTTCCTTCTCTCTGTCATTGTCAAATTGGAGGTATCCCTTTTGGATTCTAGCTGCATTACTATTCCGTTACTTGTAAGTGTTCTTTCTCATTGCATTTTACCTATATTTTGGTTTTATGGCTGCTGACTTTCTGGGTATTGTGTTTTTCTCATTGCATTTCTTCACCCACCTGAAGGTAATAACTATTGTATTTTGTTATTGAAGTTTTATATGATGAAGTGTAAATGTGTTTCTAATATTAAATATTTTATAACAGGCAAATATTACCTTGTGGATTCAGGATATTTTATAATGAAAGGATTCTTAGGACCATACAAAAACACAAGGTATAATATGTTTATGTTCAGTTAGGATCCTCTAGGATTTAGATCGTCTAATGACAAGTTTAACTATCATCATTCAAGTTTGAAGTGTGTTATTGAAAGAACATTTGGAATTTGTAAAACTCGATGGAAGATATTGAAAAAGATGATAAACTATAAGATCCAAACATAATTTGGTATCATATGGGCATGTTTTGTTCTTCACAACTATATAAGAAGAATGTATATTGATATAAACCTTCTTTGACGCTTTGAAACTATTGATGAATTAGAATATAAATATGTTCGAGTGTATAATGTATTTAAGTAGAAATGGGTTACTAGAGAAGATGTTATTTCCATGGAACAAACTAAAGATTTCATTAGAGACCTAATATGGAGATCATGAGAAATTGTTATTTTAAAATTTTTATTTTTTTTATTATAATATCATAGTTAAAAATTTCAATTTTTATGATGTCATGAAGATTGAAGTTACTATTTCATTATAAAATTAATCATTATAAATATTTTAAGTATTACAAAACATATTTGATTAAAATTTTATTTTAATTATGTATATTTTGTAAAAAATACTTTCTTAATTAAATATTTTTAATACATTATATTATTTTAAAATTGTTATTTTATTTTACAAATTATTATTTTTAGTCATGTATATATTATTTTTAAATTAAAAATATAATTTTGACCTATTAAAAATTGTTAATTTTAAATTTCTTATGCATACTATTTTCAATAATTTTATCAACCAAAAATCTTTTTGCAGTTTTATAACTGAATACATTTTTTGATTTAAAAGTTATTCTCATTTATTACATTAAAATGCAAAACAATTTCTCATTATACTAAAATATATTCTATCTGTTTTAAATTATCCGTCGTTTAAGGTAATGGCACAAAATTTAAGGTAACTATTAAATAGTCTCAATTCTAGCAAAAAATAATTGTACTTAACTAAATTATCCTTATTAAAATCAACTTAAACTCTTGTTATTACTCTATTAAAGATAACAATAAATAGGGGTAATGTTAAAAAAATAACAATTAATACTTCATTGGTAATGTAAAATGATAGATAATTTGAAACAAAATAAACCTCCTAAAACGACAGATAATTTGAAACGGAAAGAGTATTATTTTTTTAGAATCAACTTCTCATTCTATAAAAGTTATTCTTTTTAAAGAAGATCTGAACATGTCTTAAGTTAAATATAAAGTGTTTATTAAGTTACATCCAGATGTATCGGTACATCTGAATGTTTTTTTCTTTTTTTTTTTTATTTCTTAAGTTTTTTTTTTATTTTTATTTTAAGAAAATAATCAAAAAATTCAAGAAAAAAATTCAAAAAAAAATTTTAAATACAAACAAAAATAATTAAAAAAAATATCCAAATGTATTGATATATCCAAATATAAATTAAAAAATATCTAAATATAAAATGTGTACTTTAATATCGTTTAAGAAGAAATTTAATCTTCATTAACATATAAGTTGATTTGAGGATATCCTTTATTATTAAGTTTAACAAAAAACCAGAATGGCTTGTATAAATAACACCAATTTCTCAATACCGAGTCCTAAGTCTTTGTCTCACCTATAATTCCGTCGGAATGGCCAAAGCACTTATTCATCTTCTTTTTCATCTTCTTCTTCTATAGCTCTCGTTCTGCAGTTCCATGTTTCATCCGTTGGAGCTATTCTAGGCATCAATGGCAACACATGGCATAAATTCTTAAGTCAATCTGGTTTACGTTTTTTTTTATCAAATCAAACCAATCATAAATGAGTAAATAAGTATACTAGAGGTGAGATAACATATTTATGTATTTATTTATGATTGATGTTGTACAAAATATGTATAGATCCGGTTTATCTAAGAACTACATATTATCAAAGGTAGATTTTAAGCTACGAGGCATGGGTGGTGGTTTTTTATTTTATTTTTCATGTTTTTTTTTCTTTCTTTAATTTTTTTTGTATTTTTTTGTTTTATCTTTTCTTAGAGTAAAATATTATTCACTCACTTTAAAAATACTTTAATTATACGGCATTCTCTTTTATTTTAAAAATTTATGCAACCATCCCCTATAAAATAAAAATAAATTATAACTAAATCTAATATTTTAACTGACATTAAAGTTAATTGTTATCTTTTAATCAATTAATTTTTTTTTGTATAATATGATTAAAATACCATTGATTTTATATAATATGATCAAAATATTGTTTTCTTTCATTATTTTACTTCAATTATTTTTTTAAAAATATAGTTACTTAAAAAAAATTGTCTTTTTATTTAAATTTTTTTTTCTGCTTTAAGAATATTATCACATGAAATTCTTTGTTGTTTTAAACATATAATTACTTGAAAAAGATTTTTTTTTTGTGTTTTAAAAATATGATGACTTAAAATTTCTTTTATTTTAAAAATATCATTAGTTAACATTTTTTTTCTTTTGTTCTGTTTTTAAAATATAATTACTTGAAAAAAGTTACATTTTTTATTTTAAAAGTAACGTTACTTGAAAAAGATTTTTTTTTTGTTTTAAGAATATTATAACTTGAAAAGAAAAAAATTTTGTTTTAAAAATATCATTACTTGAAATTCTTTTCTGTTTTAAAAATATAATTATTTGAAAATTTTCTTTTTTTTGTTAATAAATATATTTACTCTAAACAAAATTTCTTTTTCTAATTTAAGAATATCATTACTTAAGAAAATTTTATTTTATTTTATTTTAAAAGTATCATTACTTAAAAAAAAGATTTGAGGATGAGTTTGTCATTATATTTTATAATTTTAATTTCTTAATTTATTTTTTTAAAAAAAAATTTTAATAGAATATTCTTAATGGTATTATGTTAAGTAAAGTTGATGGTATATTTTTAAAATAGATGGAAAGGGCATATAATTAAGAAATCTCTTAAAAGAGGAGAAAGTATTTTACTTATTTTTTTAAGTATTGTGTTCTAATTTTTTTAAAATTTTTTTATTTTTTTCTTAAAATAAAAAAAAAAAATTACACAAGTACAAGGTGTAGTAGCCACTATTATCAAATCTTAATGGTTCCTTTTTGCCTCCTAAGCCCACAATGGTCAAAATGAACCATTCTTATTGGGCTTCTGTGCAGGGGGGACATTGAAGCCCATCATTCCCATGAAACAACCTCTCTTGATTTTTGAGCCGTGCACCATTTGGTCTTTGGCGCCCCCCAGACCACCGTAGCGGCATTATGGTGGCCGGCGAGAGCAGGCTTTGGCAGCGGCTTCAACTGTGCTACTCTTACAAGCGGCTGCTTACACTGACGAGCACCTTCCTTTGACAGATGGGCCCAACCTGGACCATGTTATGGGGCCAACATTGAACTTCTCATTTGGATGTGAGTTGCAAGTGAGTTCCCATGACCCGGCCCAAAATAACTCAGAACAGATTTTACGCGTGATCATTGAGATCTCACGTGCAGTGGGTTCAGCAGGGTTGACAGATGGACAATATCGTAAAATACTCTACACCCAATCAGATGCGCGAATTTGGAAATTGACTGTTGAAATGGGATTCTGAATTTCTGATCCGGACTTTTATTAGAAAAAATATTTGAATCTTTGTTATTTATTGATGGAACTAACTTACAGTCTCTTAAATTTATTTTTTATTTTTTATTAATTTTTTTAAATTTTATCATTAGTTTATTATTATTAAAAAAATTTAAAATTTTTAAAAAAAATAAAATCTTTTTTAAAAAATTTTAAAGTTATTTTACGATTTTAAAATAGGACTGTAGAGTACTAAAGTCCTTTATTTATTTGTGAATAGTTATAATTTATTTGATAAAATATGTATATTTTACCTATATTTTAATTGTTTTCCTACAGTTAATGAATTGACGACCACAATAAAAAAAAAGTATAAAAAGATTCAGGTCGAAAAAACTTGGATCAAAATTCGTAGAAATGATGATGAAATTGAGAAATGGAAAAAATTTGGGTCATACGTTTGAAGGATTTGAGGAATGTTGAAAATGGAAGAAGTGGAAGAGGTAAGAAATTTGGAAAAGTGAGGGGCCAAAATCCTAAATCTGCTTTTGTTGATGTTGTAAAATAACTTCCACTTACAGTTTGTGCTTCTACTTTTACAAGTAAAAAGAATATTCATAAATCAACTCAATACAGCTTGAGTTTTATATACTTTCTAGTTTCTAGTTTTACATTATAAAAAAATTAATTGTGATTGAGCATTACAACCATCGGGCTAATCATGTTCTTTTTAGAAATTTGGCATTGAAATATATTTATTATAATACTACGTTAGTTTTTTTTATTTACCTTTTAACTATATATTTAAAACTTTACATTATTATAAATTTGTTTTATGTATAACAACGACATTTAATGATTCTTTAAATATATCAATATCTATTATTGAAGAAATGAGGCACTTGTTAAGAATTTATTATTCATTAGACACTTCTTTGGAATAGCAGTGCCTAACAGACATCTTAAAATAATTTTTTATATTATTTGATTATTTTTATTATAAAATGAATATTTTATTTAATTTTTATGTAATATATTCCTAATAATATGTTCTATGTCATATATAATTACTAATTCGATTATGGTCGGATCAATAAACCTTAAACTACTTTTATTGATTTAATGAATTGATTGATTTTTAAAACATTGTAGACAAACAAAAATGGTGGAGTTGTGTCAACTCAAGTAAATTTTTCAATGTCTTTGAAAAATTAACATCTTTTGTGTTCAAAAAACAATATTTTTTACAATTTATTTCAAATAAGAAAAAATATTTGTAATATTTCACAAGACAAAGTAGGAAGTAGAAAAATCAATTTTTGAACTAATCACTTTTCTGCTAACTTGCCATATACATATCAAAAGCTCCAATAGGTTTTGTTTTCTAAATTAAAATGCTAAACTAATAATTCTCAAATTTAAACAATTTGTTTGATAATTTATATTTCCAAAATTGAGGATAAAAAAAAGAAATGATACTCTCCTTCATTTCCTAGACATTTTAGCTTGTTATAATTATGGGTTCAATTTGACATGTACTATTGCATAATGCATATGTTTGTTGACCAGGAAATGGGGAAATTGCTGTCCAATTAGAAACAATTTTAGGTCTTAATCACTGCCTTTGTTTAGTAAGCACCCTTGTCACATGGAATCAATACTGAAATTGATGGGGATGCAATGCATGGATTTGAGATAAACTATTAGTAAAATTGAGAAAGTTAAGAGGTAGAAATTCATTAAATTAATTATGAATTGATATTAAAAAATTTATAGATAAATTTGATTTATAAAAAATATATAAGCTAAGTTAATTATGACATTAGTAGACATGAAGGCATATTATATACATTTTTAAGATAGATTTATTGAGATTGTCATTTCTAACGTATTTATACGTTAATTTATAATTAATTTAATTTATATATTTTGTATAAACCGAGTTAATTTAATAATTTTTAAAAAATATAAATATGACTTTTTTTTAGTAAAACATATGTTTATGGAAAAATCTTTATATTTTTATATTTTCTTATTCAGCGTGAATAACTATCTAATCGGCAAAACACCTACACTTTATGGGTATTAAATTTTTTTATATATATTTACGTATTTATTTATAATTTTAATAAATTTATCAATTAGAGTAGGGCCCTTAAAGTGGCCTAGTAGCCTACTCTGTTCTAGGCTCTTGGAAATAAATTTTTCTGTTTGTGGTGAGGATTGAGGAACGACAGTGAGAGTTGAAAGAGACAGGTGGGTCTTGTATCATATAGTTCATCATAAATCATTAGATAACAAAGTCTATTTTTTCCGAATAATAATTAAAAGCCACGAAGTTGGTGGCATGTCTCTTTCAATTTTCCCTTTACTATGATTCAATAATTTAAGCTCATACTGTAGATGCCTAGTTATCAAAAGAGCAAAGAAACTGCACAAATTAGAGCAATACCATCCATTATATGGCTTTCCTTCGACCATGCTTTCTACTTGAAAGATAAAAGGGGAAAAAAGGTAGGTATCCAAATGGGAAATGACTTGGGGCAATCTATTATGGTGTTGGTCTCAAACTTTCACACAGAAAATAGTAAGAGCAGAATGAAATCAAATGAGTTTCCAGTGCCATAACCAATATCACATTGTTTTTTCACAGTAAATGGATCTTATATACCCTAAAAAAACACCATTAATACAATCTCCATTGCTAAGTAATCACTCTAGCTACAAACCTGCTCTACATCACAATTGTGAAAGTACTAATACTGCTATATTATTGGTGAAGAAGACCTAATCATGTATCTGTGAACCCAACTTCTGTCAATTTTTAAAAGACCGAGCTCAAAGATTGAAAAGTTCTCCTATAAAATAAAGCTTGAACCCCGCCTCAGGTATATGCCGAAAAGACTCCTTCAAAGTGATTCAAGGAAACCAGTTTTGGTGAGAATAGCATTCCTCACTTTGCTTAGATCCCTACCTTTGAGGGTTCTTCCAACACCTTCAAAGACTGAAAATGAGGAAATCTGACTCCTTGCAACCCTTCTGGCAATAAATTCATGTGGGGGTAACTTAGGATCATACTCATCATCTTCCTCTTCTTCATCATCATCATCACTATCCCCACCATATTTGACACCACCACCATTATCATCTTCATCAACAACAACTGAATGATCAAAATCGTAATAATCAAACTTCTTGGGGAGATGATTTTGCTTGTTCTTGTAAATCTTTGACCAGTCAGGAATGTTCACAGGTGCTGATTGCTGAAGAACCCTGACTTCATGTGAGGAACTGTTACCGTTATTGCTAGCCCTTGGGATCATTCTTGTTGCTGTTGAAAGTGGCCTAGGGACAGGAAGAGGAAGAGGAGAAGACTCCTTGGGCTTGCAAATTTCAGAACTACAATCAGATTTTTCTTTCAGAACAGCCCAAACTTCTTCTTCTTCAAAGTCTCCATCTCTCAGAGATCTCCATATCCCACTGTGCTGCCTACCCAGACTATATTTTTCCTCCATTAATGCCTTCCTACACAGCCCAAATCAGAAAATCATTACACAGATTCAATCAGAACTTCTTTTCCCCTCAAATTCCATAATTTTTACCACAAACTTAAATATAAAATCAGAAGAACAGTAAGAAGCAGGAGAAGAATTAGAAGTTGAGAAGGGGAGTGATTGAAAGATGTATAAAAGAATAAAACCCCACGAGCAAAGTACACAAAAAATTTCATAAAGGGGCACAGGAATCTACCCTTTTCTGGATTCAGAAGCTCCAAAATGGAAGAATCCACAGCTTTGTGTTAGTTTTAAAGAGGAGTCTGGAACAGGGAAAGCAAAATTTTGCTGAAATCAGAAAAGAATCGGTTTGAATTTGATACCAGAATAAGAATTTGACATGGATCCTGATTTTTGGTGGGTTCCAAATGTTTTTGCTCACCAATTTCCTCAGTATATTTGAAGGGAGTCTAGGTTATGATAGTTTATATGGAGAAAGCAGAAAAGCCAAAGGGACTGAAGGGCAGCAGCAAATGCCCCAAAGGGAAAGAATAAGACAGACCTGACCTCTGTGCTATGAGATGTCAACAAATGGCTCTTTCCATGTATTTAACTTGTGTTACCTAAGATGACTGACCTTAACCAGCAAAGGTACAAAGAGCAGTAAATTTGTTTTACTGACTGTCTACGTTGATATTGTTACAGGAGAATATTTCCCATATTATATACAATACAAAAGTTCTGACACCATAAATATATAATATTTAAATATAATTTAAAATATTATATCCTGTTTGATTGATTCGTGGATGATCACTGATAAAATATGATCCATCCGGTTGGCCAATTGGGTTAGACATATCCATATTCGGGCAATTAGATACGAGTAAGATTTGTTACTTATTTAAGTCTGTCATTTTGTCAAAATTATTTAGCATTGTGATACAAGAAAATATAGAATATATTATTAATTATTTTTTTAAATATAGTATTTTATTACTTTAGACTTTTAAATTTAAAATATTTAAATTTAATCTTTTAAAATTCTTGTATCAATTTAATCTACATGTTCATTTAGTTAAACATCACCTATTAGTTTAAGTGACATGGCTTAACCAAATATCATGTAATTATTAAATATTAATATCTAATAGGACAATTAATATTATATTTTATAGAAGTTAACTCATACAAAGATGGACTCAAAAGATTAAAATATATTTTTTAAATGAGCTAGCCTTATTTTTTGGGTTAGCTTCTTTTAATATAAATTTAAGTATT
>JASKGM010000011.1:6286436-6298818 GCA_034509205.1 Ceratonia siliqua | reverse complement strand
TATATATATATTTATAATTAACTTAATTTATATATGTTGTAAATTAAGTCCATTTACAAATTTTTTTGAGATTCATTGTATTTATAAAAAAATTGACAGTATTAATTATTTAAAAGAAAAGAGATCCCACACTTAATTAATAAATCTTATTTTTTAAAGGACAAAACCTAAGTGAAGTAACTTAAATATTTATTATAAAACTTTCTTATCAAATGGTAACATATGTATTCATAAATATTAATTTTTTTATTAAGTTAGATGAGTAAAAAAACTTATTAACATTATTTATTAATTAGATAATATTCGTTGAATAGAAGTCAAATATCTTCGTAAATATATTATATATTTGACACATAAAATATCAAGATATTAAGATTTCAATGATGACATACTAAATAATTTTTAATATTTTATAAATTGAATCTACTTACAAATATTTTGGTTAAAATACTATTGTATTTGACACATGAAAATGGTCCATCTTAGTTGTGAACAAGATGGAAACTGTTCTAATGTGATACGTAAGCTTTGAAAATGAAAGTATACGTAGAAAACAAAAGCAATGTTAACGTGAATCATATTACACCATGGTCAATCTATATCCATACTATATATTCTGAAGTAAAACATATTTAGATAGTTGACACAAAATTGATATTTATTATTTTATTAAATAGATATTTATCACTCTATTATATTGAAATTTATTATTTTATTAACGTTATTTATCTTTTAATTAAATTAATTATCTTATCATTTTTATAAAATTATAAATTTAATTATCAATAATAATTATTAATTTTTTTATTAAATTCTTTTTAAATATTCATTTATTATTATTGTTATACTACTTATCCTTTTTTTATTAATAAAAAGTTAATAGAATAATAAATATATTTATTAAAATATCTTAATTTATTCTATAATTGAATAATATTTAATAATTTTTTTAAAAATAATTTACTGTATTTCATAAATTAAATGGTCGCGTTAAGGTTTATTTTTTATTTTTAATGCTAGAAAAGATTGATTATGATAAATTTTAAAATAGATCAATCTATAAAAAAATTAAGAAACCTGGCTAACTATAAATAAACATATATACTTCAATTCTAGTAGATCTAAGAAATTCTTAAAGTAAATCTAGTCTGAATCTTATTCGTTCTACAAAAGATAAATAGATACATTTGTTTATAAATAAACATATAAACATGTTTATTTTTAACATATTTACATATATTAATTGGTCTTATTTTTAATATGTTTATATATTTATTCATAATTTACTTAATTTATATATGTTATAAATTAAGTCTACTTACAAATTTTTTTTGAGATTCATTGTATTTATAAAAAATTTGACAATATTAAAAATTTTTAAAAAGAGAGATCTCACACTTAATTAATAAATCTTTTTTAAAGGACAAAACCTAAGTGAAGTAACTTAAATATTTATTATAAAACTTTCTTATCAATGGTAACATATGTATTCATAAATATTAATTTTTTTTATTAAGTTAGACGAGTAAAAATATGTATTAATGTTATTTATTAATTAGATAATATTCGTTGAATAGAAGTCAAATATCTTTGTAAATATACTATATATTTGACACATAAAATATAAAGATATTAAGATTCGAATGACGAGATACTAAATAATTTTTAATATTTCATAAATTGAATCTACTTACAAAAATTTTAGTTAAAATACTATTATATTTGACACATGTAAAATGTCCATATTAATTGCTAACAAGATGGAAACTGTTCTAATGTGATACGCAAGCTTTGAAAATGAAAGTACAGGTAGAAACCATAAGTACTACCTACCTACAAGGCTACACATGTAAAATGTCCATATTAAATTTCATATGATTAATAAAAAATTAATATTTATTATTTTATTAAACTAATATTTATCACTTTATTATATTAATATTTATTATTCTATTAATGTTATTTATTTTTAATTAAAATAATCATTTTATAATTTATATAAAATTATGAACTTAATTATTATTAATTTTTTTAAATATTTATTTATTATTATTGTTATATTATTCATTTTTTTATCAATAAAATCATAAATACATTTAATATAATATTTTAATTTATTTTATGATTGAGTAACATTTAATAATTTTTTTAAAAAATAATTTATCGTATTTCTCTTTATACTAATAAAAAGTCATATTTATTGAAATAAAATTTGAATTCAAATTTATATGTACAAATCTTTCTATATATAACCTGATTTATTCTAACTTCACATAATTTTTTTTGGTACTCCTTTATGCATGTTTTTTTATTGTATGTTTTAATTTTATTTGTTTCTTTTAGTTAGTAGCCATATACAAAATTGTTGATTTTAAATGAATTTTACAAAGATCTAATTGATTTTATACTTTTATTTCTTTTGCAGGTATGAAAGTATGATATAAACTTGGGATTTTGAGATAATAATGTTTAGAAAAAGGTAACAAATTTGTCATTATATATGGTTATTTTCTTTCATTTTTATAGTTTTTATTATCCACCATCTCTCACTCTTCTTCATATCCATGTTATTCTCTTTCATATGTTTCTGTAACAGAGATTCAAAAATAATTGTAAATAGATGTCATATAAGTGAAAGAAAAATGAAAATATAATTCTTGGTGACGCCATAATCTCTTATAAGGACAACACCTCCCGCGAGAGTCATCGCACTTTTACTATCCAATCAAAATTGTCAATTCAAAGTTATATGTATAAAACTTCCTAAATTATTTCATAATTTATATGTGTTTTTTTAGATGTTTTGAAAAAATAGTCTCCTTGTATTTCTTTATTCATTTGAAAAATGGCAATAATTAATTACTTCAATATTCATGTTATTGTTCTTTTATCATTTATCAATTTAAATATAAACTAATAAAATATTTAACTTGTTTAAACAATAATTTCGTTAAGGATAATTTTGAAAATCATAAGTTGAAATTTTTTTTTTTGGGTTCAAATTTGCTTGAATACTATTCCATGAGAGGAGTTGTTAGTGACGATTATTCTGGACATTGGATGGACAACACTCATATGAGATTCATACTTGATAGAGATGACCACGTTGTTAAATTAATTAGACTTCAGGATATATTTATTTAATATATTTTTTAGGAAATAATATCATTTTAAGAATATTAATATAATAATTTGATATTAATTTAAGACAAGAAAAACATTAATACACTATCAACTATTTAAGCATGAATAATTTGTAAAGAAATATGCTTCAATGAAATTGTATTTTTTTAAAAGTTTTAAAGAATTGGCCTAATAATTTAGAATCTTATTTTTATTAGTATAGGGTCAAATCTTAAAAAGAATTTTTAAAAATAATGTTTACATCTTATGACCTGCTTTTATGACAATAAGAAAATGAGTTAATCAGATTATAGGTAAATTAGGTAAAATACCATGTAAAAAAATCTTAAGAAATTGTTTCATTTTATCTTCTATATATATATATATATATATATATATATTTATTTATTTATTTATATTCTAAAGTAAAATTTTTTCACAAGGTTGATAGAAAACTGACACTTGTCATTCCATGGGACTCACATTTGTCACTTCATTAATGCCATTTATCTTTTAAGTAAAATAATCATCTTATAATTTCTATAAAATTATTAAATTAATTACCAATAATAGTTATTAATTTTTCTATTAAATTCTTTTTAAAAATTTATTTATTATTGTTATACTATATGTCATTTTTTTACTAATAAAAATTTAATAGACTCATAAATATATTTAATAGAATCTCCTAATTTGTTGAGTAATATTTAATAATTTTTCTATAAAAATGATTTGCCATATTTCTCTTCATACTAATAGGAAATCAGATTTCATAAAAAAAATATCTTTGTATATAATATTAATATTTTTTATTTTTTAAATACTTAAAAATTTAAAATATATACATACCAAAATATTACATCCTTCATACATCATAAGAAATGATTGGTCTATGTATGAATAAATATATTTTGTTTTATGTATGAATGCAAGTAAATATTGGTCTCATTTTTTTATTTTTATATTAAAATAACACACTTCAAATAAAATTATTGTAATTTTTAATATCATTATAAAAATAGTAAAATGTTTTATAATAAAATAATATATTGTGACACGTCAAATGTAATATTATAAAAAGAGAAGTATATATTTTAATAAATTAAATATAAATTCTCATAATTTTAAACAAGGCAATTTTAAATTTGATATTTTTTTTAATCACTCTAAACACATATGACCTTTTTGATCATTTCACTTAATTTTTTAAAGTAGTTTTCAATTATTTTAATTCCTTAAATATTAATAATATCAAAATTTGTTCCATTTAATTCAGTTACATAGAACTCATGTATGTGAACAAATAATAAATTTACATAACTTTGATAATACAAGCAACCAAACTGTTTGGACAAAATAATTAGTAGTTAATGATATATTTTTTTTCATTTTCAATGAAAAATTAGAAATTAGAAATATATAGTTTAAAATTTAAAATTTAATACTTACAAAAATCAACATATTTAAATAAATTTCTATACTTTTCAAAATTGATGAATGAGTGCAAGATGAGTTATTAAAAATTTTCATTAAAATTTTTTGCACTTTTATAAATTAAATTAGGTATATATATATATATATATGTTATGTTTAAATAATATTTAAATAATTAATTATTATCTTATTTTATTATTTTTTAATTTTAATTATTAATTGATATAGTCATTATCTCCACTAGTTGCAAGCTATTATTGGAGGATATGAACTCTACAATCAGATATAGAAATCTTGGCTTGATTTCTTGAAACTTCTTGAAATTTATAATTAATTTTTTTTAATGTTAGGAGCTGACATTATAATATTATAAAAGAGATAAATATAATAAAAATAAATCATAAATAAATAAAAAAAATATATATTAGTTATACTTATTAATTAAGTGATGTGTATCATATATAATGTTTTTTTCTCGTAATATCATATTATCATGTTCTCTCTTAACATATTAAATATATTTTTTATTTTTTATTTTTTTACCATCACAATATCAAATATCTAAAAATATTGTACTTCTATTTTGGTTTATACAAGAAGAATATTCACAGGTCAACTTAATCCTCAATTAAGACTAAGCCACTTCTTTAGTGATCTTAAGGTATACTTTCTACATTGATTAAGTTTGTTTAAGAGAATATATTCTCTTAAATAATAATTTCAAGATTTAAACTTAAATAATTAAGATAAAACATATATTTTATGAGCACGTATCATAAAATTTTTTTATACCTGAAAATGATATTAAAAAAAAAAGCTACATCTTAACCAACAAGGTCCAATAAAAACAAGTTCGACGAATAATCCAACAACAATAATAGAAGTGACAATAATAAGTGGATTCATAATAAGTTTTTGGATCCAAAATAAAAAAAAAATAGTTAATGATACAATCAACCAACAAATTATGCCTTAATTATTTCATCACTAAGATTTATCCAATAGAAGTAATTAAGAATTCCGAATTGAAATAATGATTTATTGAACTATCAGAACTACTTGGATATTTCTCTTTTAGTTTCTATCCTCGTAGTTATTGTAGGGACAATTCTTGCATAGTTATTTATACTACATTCTGGAAGAGATGCTAGTCTCCAAGCATGACCCCCTTCGAAATGGAGTTTTCGCTGATGACAAGGTAACTGCCATGTACAATACTAACTACAGAAGCCATCCTCACGCACGCTCAGCCAACAGTTCATATAATTGATGGTGGGGATGCATGGGCCAAACCACATAAATTGAGGAGGCTCTATTTCGCAGATGCAGCCAATAGCTGGACTGTTTCCAAATGAGTCAAATTTGGCTGGAGGTGAGGGTAATCTACATACAGTGAACCAGTCTTGTCATCATTATTTTTCACTAACCATCAAACTAGTTTTTTCTCAAAATCAAAAGGACAATTTTAACATCTGTAATCCTTACTTAACTCTAACGAATTTTACAAAAATCTTTTCGTCACAACTCAAACTTATTTCACTTATATTATCCTATCACATAATGAGAGTTTAGTGAACAGTAATTTTTGTAATAGGAACACCCTTCTGTGCGTACCCACTGATCTGCATTAGAAATATGTATCTTAGGTGTGCAAGAGTGGGAGAGAAAGAAAGAAGAAAAGTTAAAACATTCTACTGCAACAACAATATATGTCTATATGGAATTTGCATCCCATATTCCCATTTGTCGCTGCTGAACATAAAAAATAGAGTTACAATACAGGTTACAACCCAAATAATATTTCCTGTCATGAATAGAAATCAAATAAGAAAATTTTTTGCTTTTTTTCCTTTTGGTGAGCAAAAATGGCAGATATGAGGTGGCATGCGCAGATCACGTTTTAGCCTCATATCAATATTTGCCAATCTATAGCACCTATGTCCAACACTTTGGTATAGGGATCAATGTGAGGGTAGGACCTTTGGAGGGACGAAAAGATTGGACGCCAAGGGATCTCCTTAGGGAGAGTTGATTGCCAATATGAGCTCCTGGCATTTGGGAGATTCTAACTAATATGGATGACTCCGAAGCTCTTATTGGATTCCCTTCCATCAAGTGAGTCAAAAAGAAATTAGAAAACCATATCTAAGCAAATAAAGAACCAGAATGGATCAAAGCCTACTCCAAAAATTTTAAGTCTCTCTTGTCTGTAATTTCTGTCTTTCAATGTTCCTTTCAAAAGAGCATATATCCTAGTGGCCCACCATTTCCAGTTTCATAGAAAAGGAAGAAGTTTTATGCAGCCTTACAGCTACCATTACACCCACAGCTCGTGCTCTTCACTCCTGTACGTCTGTCGTCTATCTCCAATGTCAAATTACAATAGAAGAGTTACTTAAACCAGGGAGTGTGGGTCATAGATCTTGTGATATTGACAGCCCGACATGCAAAAGTACGCGTGAAGATACTGTCATCTCATTCTTGACTGCATTTCAATTCATCAATCAGCAGCTTTTCCAATCAGCAATACTTTGATGCATGAATCAGTTTCATTGACGCACTGAAATAAAGCAAAAAGGTTAAGTTAGCATGAT
Source organism: Ceratonia siliqua (assembly GCA_034509205.1). Taxonomy (NCBI): domain Eukaryota; kingdom Viridiplantae; phylum Streptophyta; class Magnoliopsida; order Fabales; family Fabaceae; genus Ceratonia; species Ceratonia siliqua. The sequence goes on along the minus strand of JASKGM010000011.1, from coordinate 6,291,667 downwards.
TTCATCAATAATTTGAATAGAAAAGCAAATTTATCTTGAGTTTCTGTGAATCATTTTGAGATTTCATGTTGGGGTTTATGCATAGCAACTAGCAAGGTCGAATAAGAGGCCAAAGTCTTGCTCTCATCCTATCAATTTCCTTCTAATCAAATCAAAGTTTATCCCAAAGAACTAGCCAACATTTCTATACAACAGCAACCATACAACTAAAATGCATAAGTGATCATAGGGGGAACTGAATAAATACTGTACTAAGATGAAAGAACAAGGAATTGAATGCCATTAATTAATATTCCCCACTTCAGTCATTTTTCCATAACAAAATTTGTAAAAAGCAAACAATCTCAGTACAATGTTGCCTGCCGTTCTCGATAAGAGGTGGTAACCTCACCTCTTATAAGAGAAATATATTACATTAAAACGGAAAAGCCTCAGTTTATCAATCAAATTCTGTTAGTGCCTCAGCTCCAGCCACGATCTCCAATATATCCCCTGTGATTTTTGCCTGCCGTTCTCGATTGTAGGCAATTGAAAGATTCTTCTTCAACTCTACTGCATTATCAGTGGCATTAGTCATGGCAGCCATTCTTGCAGCCAGCTCACTTGCTAGTGATTCCTGCAAAGCTCTCAAAATTTGACTATTCAAATAAAGAGGCATCATAGCATCAAGAATCTGAACTGGGTCCTGCTCAAATTGCATAAGGGGTGATAACTCTGTTCTCTTTTTCCTCGCACTGTCCCTCTCCACTGTCAATTTTCCTTCCTTTGTTGTCAACCTAAAGAATTCATCCTGTATGGCATCAACACAATTTCCATTCACATCACGAACCTCTCCTTTCGGTGACAAGGGAAGCAATGTATGAATCACTGGATCAGACTTAACCAATGACACAAATTTTGTGTATACAAGCTCAACCTTATCAACTTCTTCACTAACAAACAGTGAAAAAACATAATCTGCAATCGCTTGAGCTTCTTTTGCGGTGGGAAAATTCCCTCGTTCAATGAATCTATCAACTGGGATATAAGGCCTGCGTCTGAAATACGAATTACCCTTTTTGCCAACACTGATTACCGTGTAATCCAATCCGAGGTTCTTCAATTCTTCAATTCGGGTCTCGGCCTTTTTGGTAACTGCATTGTTGAAACCACCACAGAGACCACGATCGCTGGTGATGAGAACAAGGGCAACTTTCTTAACAGGTCGAACTTGAGTCAAAGGAACATCTATGTCTTCTGCTTGTAGCCGCTCATTGATGTCATACAAGACTTCGACAAGGGTCTCCGAGAAGGGTCGCCCCTTAATGACGGCTTCTTGTGCTCGTCGAACTCTAGCTGCCGCAACGAGATTCATGGCTTCGGTGATTTTCTGCGTGTTCTTTACAGTTTCAATTCGCTCTCGTAATTCACGGAGGCCGCAGCGAATTGGGGAATAAGAAGACGATCCAGAGGGGTTCTTCGGGAATAGTGTACAAGGAGAATGAAGGAATTTTCTTTGCTGAAATTGGATAGAGATAAAAAATGATTTTGCAGAAATGCCATTGGTTACAGTGAGGGAGCTCATAGGGTTTTTGATGGGTTTTGTTTCAGAGGTTCACTGTAACTTGCGGAGACTGATTCAATTCGATGGCTCCCAGAATGGTAAAATCTGAAGAGCGGATGGATTGGATTTGCAAGAAGATGGAGATCAGCGTTATCTAGCACTTCCAGCACGCCTTTGGTAACTGAGAAAATCGTGAGGGAAAATTGGCACAGTGAAACGTAGAACAAATGTTGGGCCGCTGGGCTCTGTTGGGATAGGCCTCTTCAAGCGCCCAAGTTTTTGATACGTTGGACTTTTCTAGTCCCATATATTGACAAATTGGGCCAAAAAGGGCTATAAAGACAAATGCCTCAAAAAAGAGAGGTATGGTTAAAACAAGTTAACTAAGTAAAACAAGTTATTTAAAGTTACAACTTATAATAATGCATACACCAAAAAACTTTATTTATAGATTAAATATCATCTATTGATTTAATATAAAATAATAATGATGATATATAATAAATAATAATAAAAATAAATATAAAAAAAATGTAAAGATAGTATAAAAAGAATAATGTATAAATAAAATTACTCTAAAAGTTAAGACTTAATAGTAAATTAGAAATTTAATATTTTTATAGAATAAAATTTTATCTTTAAAAGGTGATTCATGAATTTTTTTGTATTTTAGCTAAGAAAAAGAATAAGTTTTTTGGGCTTTCCCTAGTATATTTGGTGATTGTTGAATACTTTAGTAACATTTTGGTTATTTTAACACTATTTTGTTTAAATTAATTTTAATTAGAAATTAAAAAAATACAGTTACTTAAGGTTAAAAATTCTTAACACAATTTAAATTTAAATTTAAATTTAAAGCAATATTTTATAGAATTCAAATTTTTATATATTTCAAATAATTTTTAAAAATATTATTATAGAATATGATGTATTTTTATGTTATAAAAAAATAATTTATCTTTATTTTCTGGATGAAAAAAATAAAGAATTTTATCTTAGTTTTTAAACAAACCTTCTCTAATCTTTTTTTGGTCAGTAACAAACCTTCACCACCATTAGCTTGGCATTGGATCGAATCGGATCATAGCTAGGCCCAGAGAGAATCGAATCGGATCGACGAAAAAAAGAAAACAAAGACACGGCGAAGAAAACCTGGATTTCCATTTTCATCGCCACACGATCATCCTCTAGAATTTATGCTGTAGCAATATTTAGAATAAAGTTTTGCCATTTCCAACGTTAAATTGGAGCAAGAATGATGGTGGCGATGGAACACATTTGAATTTGAGTTGGAAATGTCGAGGTTTCTTGCAAGGATTGCTGGGTTCTTCAGCAGTCGAACTCTAGTTGGAGTCGACAAAGCAGGGAACAGATACTTCACCAGAAAAGAAGAAGTCGATGGTATCAGTAAGTGGGTTTCTATCACCTCTATTTCTCTATTCATTTCCCCCCCCCCCTCTTCTTGTAGCTATTGTTTTGCATATGCAATGAGGCAGTCGCACTTTTGCAATTTAGTACTTCCTGAAGCTGCGGTTTCTCTTGTCTACCGATTGAATTGTGTTCTATTCTTATATATATGCCTGGTATAAACATAGTATTATCCAGCTTTGAGTCTGCAAAAATGATGTTTTTACATATCAAGGATCAGCTCACTAGAAATGCATGTCATAAGCTGTGATTCATGAAAACTAAAATCTTTACTAATGTCCCTTATAGAATTAACTTGCTTTATTTTTCTTGCTATAGTCAAGGACTAAAAGGCTAAGTGGCGGGCTTTAAGACTTCTCCAACAGGTGGAGACCAAATTGCAATTGACGTAGCTTATTTATTTATTATTATTATTTAAAAGTTGACGTTTGATATCTACGCTCAACACTGCTTTAGCATTTGCCCGGAATCTAGGAGAAGAAAGATTTATCAAAATCTTGAATTTGGTACATTTTTCTCTGGCTAGAGAAAGTTACCCTGAATTACATAAACATCCTTTGTGGTGTATGAGTATGATGTTGGAATTTCAAAATTTGTTTTCTACTTAAATTTTGTCGTTTATGCATTTTAAATGTATGTTCACTATAAGTCTGTCTGATTCTGTTATTATTTTTTACTTGGTTTACTAGTGAAAGAGAAAAGATGGGTGGTGTTTAAGGGAGAGGAGGATCCTACCACTGTTCCAGGTAAATATCTTATAATTGCTATCATTCAATTGTGTGATTATTGGGTTACTTTTTTATATCTTTTATGACGTTATGGAATAGTTCAAATTATATTTTTTATCAGTTTACTTTTATATGCCTTTTGTTGCAAAGGCTTATTGCTTAGCCCTCAACTTCAGTTTGATAGGGTGGTATTTATTATGTAGCATATATTCAGGAAATTGGCTATGATTCTAATGTTATTTCTCATTCTTGATGGATGGTTACTGTTTGATTATTATAGTTGAATGGATATGTTGGCTGAATGGGCAGCGTAAAAGGGCTCCAACCCTAGAGGTAAATTCAAAAATTTTCTTTTTCTCCTCTATAATTTGTATTTTGCCTGCTAGTACAGTAAGTTGATCTACAGAAAAAGCTGTTGATGGTTCTTTACCTTTTTTTAGGTCATGATTTAGCTGGTTGACACGATACTTTATACAATTATTTTGTATAAATTGTTTGTCTTCAAGGATAGATTTGGGATGACTCATTTCCTAAAAATGAATTAACTTGTCCTTACATGAGATGAAGAGTTCTAAAGTTCGCGACATGGGGACCCTCGGTGACTGTTAAGTCAGTGCAGCGTAATTTTGTATCATTTGGGCAAAAGCCATTATATCTGAATATGTCTTCTTTGTGTCGAATCTAGTTTTGATCAATTGATTATGATAGCTGGGTTTTTTTCCCATTGGAACAAATCCATCATTCTTTTCCATTTTTTCTCCTTTTGGTCCTTTCTTTCTCTTTATTTCTTTGGGAGGGGGGGGGGGGCGTCAAGGTGTTTGGTTCCATATGCTAAACTTTGTGTCATTTTGGCCGCATCTTTGACTTTATAGTTTTAAATGTTGTTAATCTCAGAAAGTCTATGATTGTTATTTGAGAAGTCTAGTCTTCAAAGAAGCACTTTAGCAAAGTAATTTATACTATTGCTTGACAATACTTTTTTTCATTCCTCTTCAGGAAATGATGGAGATGGAAGCAAGGCGTGAACGAGTTAGACAGAATGTTGCCTGTATGCGTCTCTCATACTTCCACCATTAACTAATGAATTTTGTTTAAATGCTTTGCTCTGTTTAATCAGACTTCTCTCTTAACTTTGTTGTCAGTTTTTTGCATGATAGTTCTCAATATAATGAAATTCAAGAATATCTTTTGCCAATTTTTACTTGAATTGATAACTTCCACATATTTCAACTAGATTCTAGAATTATGGAAAGGCTTAGGGAAGTGGCTATATAATCTTTATCATGTTAATGCCTTTGAATGCCTCTTAATTCAGAATAACTTAAATTACCCTTAAGCCCCTAACTTTGTCAAACTACTTGTTGTGTAAGAACTAGAAGCATCCTAATATCTGAATGGTTGAATTGTTTTTCAATTTTCTCTGTTATCCTCTACCCAAATGAACTTGGTAGACGAGGCCTATTAAGTGATAGACCAACTCCTCATTATCAAAAATTCATAGATGATGAACATTATCTATCTCTTTGCTGGTG
>JASKGM010000011.1:6269981-6286336 GCA_034509205.1 Ceratonia siliqua | reverse complement strand
GGCCTATTAAGTGATAGACCAACTCCTCATTATCAAAAATTCATAGATGATGAACATTATCTATCTCTTTGCTGGTGATTTTTGTTTACCACAAGAATTTGATAGACAAGTAGCTTTGTTGATCTATTGATTGACCGATGGACCAATTCCTGATTCACATAGTTCATAGTTGATGAACTTAATCAATCACTTTTCTCTTAATTTTTTCCAAACTCCTTGTTTGCCATTTTATCTTGATGGGCGAGTTGCTTTATTCAGTTATTGTTTATAAAATAATTTTGTTTTGTTTTCTTCCATATGTTAAATTGTAGTGGTAAATTATAAAAAAAACTCTTCAACTTTACTTCATTTGCAGTTTGTACCGCAAAAATTTACCCCTTTCAACTTTTTGATTGCTGCAACTCACCCCCATCAGGTATCCAATTCCATTGTCAATTTTAACAGCACAATGATGGAAGTCTTGATTTGCACAATCTGATAGATGAAATCAAAACCTTTTGGAGCAAACTGCACATAGAGTAAAGTAGGAGTTTTTTTTGGGGCTAATTTTTCCTTTAGAAAATGTTAGAAATGGGATACAGTTCACATTTAACATTTAACTATGCTGAATAATTTGCCATGCTACCTCATTTGTAGTTAATAAGTTCGGTTATACTTACTTCAAGATGTTATCTCTCTTAGCTATACTAGCATTTTGACATATCACAATGAGAAAAGACAGCATTAATATTTTAGTATATTGACCAATGTAAGTATATCATCATCTTCTTTGTAGATTAATAAGGCACACCTATTTTTGTTGAAAGTTGAAACCTTTAAATTATTCTTCTTCTTTTTACATTTGTTCTTTCATTTTGAATTAATAATATTTTCCATTGCTAGTAGTACATGTATTAGTGCATCTTTATGTTTTTTTGGACATTTTACCATCGGTCTTAGTTCTGTACTGAGACCTTAACATACATTTTTTCATTTCACGAAGTTCTTAAAAAAGAAGAAGAGGAAAGGAAAGCCAAAGAAGGAAGTACAGGCAAACGTCTCAGCACTGGTAGATTTTTAAAAATTTATTGGTTTTGCAACATTCTTCATTACTTACCTTTGGCAGTTATAGACTGATTCATATTCATTACAGGAAAAGTTGGTGGTCCAGACTTGAAAAGTTTTATTCGCCAATTTCCAGTTCCTTCTGAAGGTTATCATACCTTTATTTATTTTATTATGTTTATTTTTATTTTTTTACAGAAATATTGAGCATGCATTTGAAAGAATTAGTGAAGCTTCATCTTGATCTCAAGTTAGAAAGCTTTCCCCTCCCCTCTCTCAAAACAAATGAAGAAATCAGTTACTCTAATTGAATGGTTATTTTACTTCTACTAGCTGTTCGTCTATAGTCTTCTGAAATGTATGATCCCAACCCTCCCCCCCAAGATAAAAAAGGAAAAAAAAAAATGAATAGCCTGCTGAGAAGTAAGCACTCTTACAATATATTTATACACTACTTGTCCTTTGCTCAAAGTATTTAACATGTTTCCTCCCTAGGTGATGAGGTTGAAGAATCATCTGGCACAATGGGTGGCTTGAGGTGAGCCTTTTGGGGATGCATGTATATTTATGGCATTTACTGCATTTACATAACTAAGTATTTTATTTGTATGTTTAATTTATTCACCAGAATTTAGTAATAATTTATCCCTCACTTCTCTTCCTCCTACCCTTTTTCTAAATCCTTTTAGGAAGGTGTTCCAGTCTTCCTGTTACCATATTTTGGTTTAACCCCCCTAAGGAGTATAATCTAGTACAGAGAGTACAGCAAGTGACTATATAAACTGTTAATGATACAAAATGTAGAACAATCAACAATGTAATATTTGATTGCGTACTCTAGAAATGACATCCTTTGATTGAGGGATTACAATCTTCAGTGCTTTGGTCTGGAAACCCCTTTTCCTTGCTTCACTTTTTAATGTTCTTCAAACTTCAAGTCTGGGCTTCTATTTGGGGTTGATTATTTTCTCCGATTTCCCAATGGTGTTCCCAATGAAGTCATGTAGATTTTTATGTTTGATTTATCTTTTTGTGCATATAAAATAGTTCAGATATAATATGTGTACTTAGAGATGTTTACTTTAACATATAGCATCATATGATCTTTCTGCAGGAATTCTCAACCGAAGGCTTCTGAGAAAGCTAAAGTAGATCCTGAGTAAGTTCACATGTGTAAATTCTTTGATTCAGAGCACATGTACCATGTATGATTGAGCATGGCTTCTAAAAAACCTAACGCATATTAGGTGAAAGAAACTAGATGCTCTTGCCCATAAACCTGAAGACGAAACAAAATTATTTAAAATGTTAAATGACCTTATCTCCTATATCAGTTTCCAAGTTTTTAACCCACAGATTATCACCTGATTAATTATTCTGTGTTTATAAATCTTATCTCAGGTCTTCAGAGCCAACAGGATCTGGTGTATCTTTTAAACCGGGAACCTGGCAACCACCAACTTGAATATTCACTCCAGCAAAAAAGGCCATACTGACATAAAAATTCTTGTCTTAGACCTGTGCTGTTTTAAAATGAAACGCATGATGATTTAATTTCATAAATGATTCTGTTATTTCTTCACAAGAATTTTTGGTATTTTTTATTTGTTGGTTTATAAACATTTGTTCAAAGCATACGTCCACAGGACAACTGATGCTTTTGGCATTTGCAATGTGTTTCCTTGTGCAACCGAGTATGCTCTTTCCAAATAACCTGTACTGGACTTAGGTGAATTATGACGCGGGGAGCTCATAGAACTTGATTAACTATGCTGAGCGTTCAAAAATGCAAGGTATGAAAGTTTCCTCATACTTTGAGGTAACCTTGCAGGATTCTTACCAGAGCCGGATCTTCAAAACTGAGATGCCTCAGCACACAGATTGAAATCTCCAAAAGTATTTTACAGGTGAAGTTGGGAGAGAAAAAAGAGAGGAGAGAGCTAAGTGGGGACCTATCTAAATCAAATTAGTTCTACTCAGTTTTCTCTCAGTTTTCTTTCGCTGAACTTTACTTGTAAAGTTGCTTGAGAACTTTAGGGGATGTTTGAGAACTTGGGTCTAAGCTATCTGTTGATGTTTCTACTGAAGACATGTATTATGACTAAAAAAAGGTTTAGCTGTCATAATCTTCTACCTCCTTAGCTTAATTCCTGGGTACAGTTTATGAATAAATTTGTGTAAGTAGTATTACTTGTTGTATTAGACAAGGCTCTACTGTTTCTGGGATTCGTTTGATGTTGAAGTTGGTACAATTGGCATAACCATTTAAACTCCTTTGTCTAACTAAAATACTTTGTTGAATGGAGTGAAGAAATCTTCAGGGTCTATAATTTATATGTAGTGGCAATATAAATCTAATTTTAAATTATTTAATAAATTATGCTTAAAAATAGTGTATTAAAGAGGAATCCACACAAAATTAAGTGCTGCTTAAAACATCATTATTTAATAAATGATGCTGCATGACTTATCTTTCCCACTAGCACGTAAAAAAGAATGGAAAAATCAGTAAACAAATTTTTGTTGTTGAGAAATTTAGGTAAATTGAATTTACCTAAATTTGTTGTTGAGAAATAGTGTATTAAAGAGGAATCCACACAAAATTAAGTGCTGCTTAAAACATCATTATTTAATAAATGATGCTGCATGACTTATCTTTCCCACTAGCACGTAAAAAAGAACGGAAAAATCAGTAAACAAATTTTTGTTGTTGAGAAATTTAGGTAAATTGAATTTATAAAAAAATTATAGATCAATCAATTATAAATAAATATATAAGTATATAAGGCAAGTTTTAATTTTTTATAAAATTTATTGAAATTCACTAATGACATGTTTATATATTTATTTATAATTAATTTATTTTATAAATTATTTTAAATAATGAATAATCATCTGTCGCTTCGGGAAGAAATCGAAGAATAACGATAACAATCAAATGGTCATGGAGACATCAATTGAGCACCCAATAAATCCTATTTTGCCCTTATATTACAGATCCAAAAGGCTAACAATGTACAGTTAAGTTGCTAATTTTTTAAGGTTATGTAAGAAATTTCATTGTAAAGTTTATAATTCAAGTATAGATGGCTAGCCTTTGATATTAGACTGAAAAAATAAATTATTTAAGATACACTCAAACTGGCTTGAATATTCCCATAATACAGTTAAAAAAAAAAAAAGCAAAGGAGAATTGAGATCACTCATAATTTTGTAATCCATGAGGTTAGCAAAAATTGGAAAGAAACCTGTCAGACAACCATGTGACCATCTCAACCAGATGAACTAGATGAGAACGATCCTCTGCAGCCAAACCAACTCCACGGAATTGGTGGGCTATTAATCACGCTCTGATCACAGGGTTATGATTCATCCACCAGGTTTAGGTTCCTGTCTCCTTAGAACTCAAGGATACAGAGGTACGAGCCTATAGAACAGATCCTGTTCAAGTAAGGTCGTGAACTAAAGTATTGCTTTCTCCATTTATATACTTCAGCTTTGGCTATGTTTCATCCGATGTGGACTTTGTTAGACTTATTTGTCATCCTGAAAGGACAAAATTGCCCAGCAGCTTATCTTTTATACTTGAGGGTATTTATGGTTGTTTATGTAGAAAAGTGATGCGTTAGTGTCACGTGCCTTCTGAATGAGAATCCTGCCTCCTCAAGGGCTTAAACAGTGGAGCTTAGCTACAGCCTACACATGTCCCTGGTCAAAGCTGCATGACTTATCTTTCCCACTAGCACGTAAAAAAGAAAGGAAAAATCAGAAAACAAATTTTTTTTTTGAGAAATTTAGATAAATCGAACCTATAAAAAATTTATAGATTAATCAATAGTAAATAAAAATAAAAATAAAAATATTTAAGACGCATTTTTTATAAAATTTATTAAAATTGACATTTTTATATATTTTTTTATACTTAATTTAGTTTATAAAATTTTTAAAATTAAATTTACTTAAAAAATTTTCTAATTTTTTGAGTTAGCACAGGCATATTGATAGAGACAAGCATGTTGGGATGAGAATTTTATTTTTGTTAAGATATTAGATTTTTTTGAATTCTCTAATCTCAATATGAATGAGGTGTCTTTGATGAGAATAAAGAGTTAGATTAATTAAAGTGCCATGGCTATAATTAAAAAAAAAAATTGACTTAAAGTCCGTGGATGAATAAATGCTGGTGTCATGAAACGTGGATAGAATAACAGGCGCATGACCACGCGTACACCTTAGAGACCCTCCAACCTTGGTTGCAGCTAGGTGTCATAAGAATGGTGCACTGTCACGTAAATTGTAATACAGAGAAAGTTTATCTGCCCTGCCCTAACACTTCTTTTAGTCCTAAGTATAAGAAAGTTTAATGTCAGAATTCGATCACCATCACTCTTTAGAACATCATTTGAACCTGCATACATTCATTGTGCTTTTGTTTTGCTTATGGGACTATAAGGTGGTCGGCGCTATGTGTAACCAAGGCATTCTTTGACGCTTAACGCTCAGTCTTTGTTTACAAGCCTGAGCTATTGCCCCTGATCAAACAGCTCCATAGCAAGCACGATGTCGACCATCAGTATTACTATTTAGTATTGTAATGCATATAATGGAAATAAAGTAACCTTTTCTTTTTGGGTTTTCTATTCCCCATTTGCGAATTGTCCATCTTCTGTTTGTGTTTATGGTTCTGCGGGAAAATGTGAGATAAATAGTTTTGGTGATGAAATAGGCCCCATAATTGCCACCTTTGAGTTGAAACTAAGAAGAGAAGTGCTACTTAAATTTGGATTCTCTTTGTTAAGATGGGTCAACAGGGAGATTATCTATACTAATATATCAAAGAATCAGGAGGAGCCACTACTTGTGTGGTGGATCCTTTACACATCATCGTTCTCTTTGAATAAAGCTTTGGATCCCATACGCTAATTGGAGATTCATTAATTTTCCATTGTTCTAAGAAAAGAAAAAGTGAATCAACAATTCACATTCCAAGGAAAAGGGGAATAAGCATTTTCAGTTCGTCCTGAAAGAGAATTGAAGAGATATGAGACCACAATTTTGAATAAAAAATATCAGACTTTATTCGTATAGATATTATGTTGACTAGGTTATTTTATTTCCTAAGCATGGATTTAGTGTTGAAGTATTTTTTTCTCCTCTTGTGATTACTACTATCCCAGAAATAGTAGCTCTTTCTTCATTTCCCCAATTACTTTAGGAGTATGAAATATGAAGTAATTTAATTAGGCTCATTTTCATAGAAATGTGAACATTTTATTATTCTCTTTACCATTCTAGTTTCTGAAGATGTGTTCAAGGGAATATTGACTAGTCTCCCCAAGCCTGGAGGTGGTGAATTTGGAAAGATTTATAGCTTGCCTGCTTTGAATGATCCTAGAATTGGTATGAACTCTCAACTCAGCCTCAATCCTGACTCCTTTAGTATAAAATATATTGTATCTGTACTTATTATTACTCCATCTGTCTTTTTCAAGCTTTTACTTCTAGAATTTATTATATATTCTTTAACTATTTGAAGTATTAACTATACCACGTAATGGTTGTTGCATTTCCTCCTCATGTAGATAAAATGTAACAACTTTGTCTCTTTGGCATATTCAGATAGGCTGCCATACTCTATTAGGATACTTCTAGAATCTGCCGTACGTAATTTCGACAACTTCAAAGTGACTAAGGATGATGTTGAAAAGATTATTGATTGGGAGAAATTCCTTTCATGCCTGCTCGTGTTTTACAGCAGGTTTGTTTCGTAAATAAATACTTAATCTAGAAATCTGAAATATACGTTGTCTTTTGTAAGCCTTTTGTTTTGTTGACAAGGATGCTACTGGAGTCCCTGCTCTGGTTGATCTGGCTTCTACGTGAGATGCCATGAAGAATCTTGGCAGTGATCCTAACAAGATCAATCCTATGGTTTGTAACCAAAATATCTACCTTTCCCCCCTAAATATTGTCATATTTCTGTAGAAATTGCATATTTGAGGATGCCATATGACTAGTTAGCTCAATATCAATATAGTTAATGGTGCATAGTGTGCATACTTTCCATAAAAATGGTCAGCAAGTTTACAGTAACTGAGTATAACCAACTTCTTTTAAGTGATATAGAGGACTTGATATCTTCCTCTCAAATCATAGATCATTCAGTTCAGGTTGATGTAGCAAGACCTGAGAATGCATTACAAGAAAATATGGAATTTGAATTCTAGAGGAATAAGGAGAGATTTGGCTTCCTTAAATGGGGATCATCTGCTTTCCGCAATATGCTTATTGTTCCTCCTGGGTTTGGAATAGTCCACCAGGTAGATAAATTTGAATATGAAGTAATTAATGCCATTTACAGTGTCCATGTATTGGTTGTTGGAGGCAACTCCATCAATACTTATAAGGTATTCATGACACTATTCTTGCTTTACTGGATGTCAGTCATGTCAATGAACTATTTCACCTAAATTGCTAGGAGAGCTGGTAATCTATTATGCTATTAGGGCAGGAGAACACGATTAAATAATTAAATTCCTATCCGCTCTAAAGGATAAGCTTTAAGATGAGCTAAAATTTGTCACAACATACATAAATTTGTCACAACGAGCATGCTAGAAACTTGCAAATGCTTCTCCTTAAATTTAAACTTTCTTTGCTTCAAATTTCTTATGCCTTGGGTTTTATATAAAATTCTCCAGTTTTCCTTCTTTCTAACTGGTAAACTCTTCCTTCATGGCTGCCTTCAGCCTTTTCTCAAATCTCCATCTTGTTAATTTTTTTAACTTGGCTACTACCATCCTCACTTCCCTTTTCTTTATCTTCAAAGTTGTAGATGTCCTTTGTTCTATATCTCCTTTCTACTTTCTTGGATTTGGCAATACCCAGTTAACATTTCTTGTAGTCTGTTTCCTTTTGGCCATTTCCCCCCACACTTTCACCAATTCGCTTTTTGTTTGTTGCTCTATCGGAGATCACACAATATGTACATTTATTCTTACAAGTGACTACAGAACTTGGGTATGGACTGATGCAGGACCCAGTCTAGTATTCATAGAAGTTTTCTTGCATGGGCACGGGCTTATTTATGTGTTAGGCACATACTAATCAAATCATAATAAACAAATCATAATTGTCAGAAGGTCCCATAGATTCAGAAAAAGTTGACAGTTTGGAATTGTTTAATATTATTTGATGAATTTGTGCTTAAGAATAACGTGTTAAGCACACTCCCATGCAAAATATCTTGTATTTGTACTAACCTTTAGATCCTTCTGAACCGACTTTTAAGACTATCAGTCTTGACATTTTGAGAAAACTTAGGCTGTATTCAGTCTGAAAAACTGTAAAGCGGATGAAATTAATTGCAGAAAATTTTCTAGACAGAACACCACCTTAACTAGACTTTCCAACATACTTGCTGGATGTACTTATGAAGGTGTGGTCATCCAGAGTGTACCTTGAGGTTAACGCTATGGATGAAATTAAGTTCCACAAAATCAGTGCGCTAGCTGGATTTTGCAACTTTCATCCTTGGAACTGCTCTTTCAAACATCTTAAGCTGTGGAACGAGTTTTCAGAGAATAAAATCTGAAACTCTCAATAATGCATAAGATCTTTGCTTCTTGAATTAAAAAAAAATGCAGAGATAGATGCAAATTGAAATTAATCTTGAAGCAGGTCTGTTAATCAAAACCTTCGCTAGTGATGTCAATTTCCTTTTGGGGGGTACAAATTCTATTCTTCCTATTCTTTAAAATATATTTTTTTTGGCTGCTTATGCTGCTCTAGATGTGAGGGATAAAGAGAATAAGAGAGAGGGGAAAACGGTTCATATGCTTCCTTTGTAAAGTCACCTCAATGTCAACTTTACAATCCTTTTGATCTTTCAGGTTGACATTGATTTCAGTAAAGAGCCAATCGGAACAGGAAAGAATGGAAAGAGTGTATGCCAAGCCAAGTAATGAAGAAATCTGAGAGGTACAAATGAAACAGAAAGTTGAAGTTAGGAGATTTATGTAATTATTGTTATTTTACCCTGAAAGTTATCTAATGTTTAGACTTTAACATGCAATGTTAATTTATGCATTATTAGGTTTTTCAAACTTATGTTTTACCTGGCATATTCAAGGGCACATATAAAGCCATTACAAAGGGCAACCCTATGTGGGAACGGCTTTCAATTCCGGATCTTTGAGCATGGCGTGAATCCCAAGGACTTCAATTCTTATGGCAGTCATCGGGGAAATGATGAAGTGATGACAAGAGGCACCTTTGCTCATATTCGTCTTGTGAACAAACTACTTAATGGGGAAGTGGATCCAAAAACTATTCACATTCCAACAGGAGAAAAATTAACTGTGTACGATGCAGCAATGGTGAGTATTATTGGATTAATATATATAAATGGATTTCCATTGTCTGTACGCTTGAATTATACTTGCCTGCATGAAAAATCAATCTATACCTTCTTGTTGTGTGTTGTTTATAGCACAATTGCTTGACATAGATGTACCTTAGCTAATATTTAGTGTCTCTAATATAGATGTACAAGGATGATTGAATTCCTTAAGACTAGTTGAATCAGATCATTCATATGCCTTCTCTGTTAAAATTTGTGGTAATATTTGCTAATGATCTTAGAATTCTTAGGTAATAAATCTAGACAAAAACCAATTTTTGATTCTTGAAAGATAGTGTCATTATTAATTTAATAATTTAAAGATTTTCTATATTACTTTAGTACTTGAAAGTATGATTTTGTTCCAGTCTTATCCTTTCAGTGTACTAAAATCATACTAACACCATCTTTGAAGAGAAAAAAAATCTATGGAGTCAATAAAATCATACTTTCGAGTACTAAAATGATACAAAAAATCTATGGAGTATCAAAGTGAAAGACACCATCTTTCAAGGACTAAAATGTTCTTCCTTGTAGGGGGTGAAAGCAGTCATTGCAAAGAGCTCTGAGAGAATACATCGTAGTAATCTTGTTGGCATGGTCATCATCTCACTTTGTTTCCAGCCTGGTGAGGATGCAGATACACTAGGAATTTCGGGTCATGAGCGTTACACAATAGACCTTCCAAAAAAATGTTAGTGAGATAAGGGCTGGTCAAGATGTTATTGTCACAACTGACACTGGCAAATCTTTTATATGCATGTTTCGCATTGATACTAAGGTAATTGTATCTTGTTTCTCACCAATGAGCCAATCAGTAGTACTGAAATCGTTTATACGATCGAGAGTTGCAAGTTCAAAGCACATTATTTTAAAAAAAGAAAACTTTGTCTTGTTTCTTATGTCTCCTATGGTTTATGTAATGGCTTCATTTTGATACTTACACAAACCCAACTTGCAGGTGGAGCTAGCATATCTTGATCATGGTGGAATTCTTCCTTATGTTATTCGAAACTTGATTAAACAGTGAGCACTGTGATTTTGGATGTGGGTGCATTCTTCCTGTTGAGCTTCACTATCTAGTTCTGTCGATATTTCATAAAAGAAATTGTGTATGCGTCCTATGTGTGTCAAATTTAGACACAATATAACATTTCAATTTGTATTTCAATACTTTAAATTTTGGGTGGCAATTGCTCATGATGTAACTCTTGCATAAGGTAATGAATAGCCAGAAGAAAAAATGTAAATTTGTTGCCTTGAGTTTCCTTTCATTGCAGATTGAGTTGTATGTAAACAAGAAGTCACAGGCTCTCCTCCTCCTCCCAACAAGAACTGATTCTTGTTTCTGTTTATTGCTCAACATTAACCTATTTCTGCTTATATAATAATGTCCAAAAAAAGTTACCCATTTTTTTATATATATAAATGAAATGATATTGTTTATTTATATAACTATAACACATGCAAATTCCTCACAATTCTACTTATATTAATTTTTTTACAAATTAACGAAACTTTTTTTAAAATTTGATAATATAATATTCCATTTTTTTATTGTTAAATTGATATTGGCTTTGCTTATAAAAATAAAAAAAAAAAACTAATTTACTGTTAATACATATCATAGGTGAATAAAAATAAAAACAAAAACAAAATATTTTTATATTTTTATAAATAAATGAAGTATATTTTAAAAACGAAAAATATTAATTAGGTGATTTTATTATTAATTTAAAAGATTGATAATTTATCCTAATTTTTTTAAAGAAATTTAAGTTGGGTGATTTTATAGACTATAGTTACCGACAGTTATCGGTGTTAACATTTAATATTTTTGATATTAACATGAATTTATTTATTTTTTCTTGCCAAGAACCATAAATTGCATAATCAAACGGAAGAGAGAATTCAGACTCATCAGCGTGGAGTCCTTGTTCTGGGGTTTTCTCCGTCCCAATTTCCTCTCTGTAAGATTCGATTTGCTTTCGAGTCCCGTTGGATTAACTACTTGTCTTATTTATAAGATGCCCTTAGCTCAAGATCCATTCTACGTTGTGAAGGAAGAGATTCAAGAATCTGTAAGTTTTTTTGTCAATTCACCAAGGGTTCGCTTTCTGTATATTTTGGGAAAAAGTTGCCCTTTTTTTGTAAAATTAGACCGCATATTTTAAACCCAGTTACTTGAGATCAGTGAGTTAACATGATTGAGTGTCTGAAACATAATTGCATGATTGGGCAATGATAATTTTCGTGGCTGGTAATTATTGAATCTGTCTTTGAAGGTCTTATTAGTTATCGGTATTTTCTTTTCTAATCTTTAAGGTTATTGATCTGATCATGTTATTTGTTATGTAAAATTGGAGTTTTGAAGAAAAGCCACATACAATCTGTAACTGTGTGCAGAATTTCTTGCGGCTATGAGTGATTTGGAACAGATATTACTCAAAGAAAATGTGAATTGTTGAATATATTTGGAGCTCGGATTTATTTTTGGTGGTATTAATATTTTGGGTGGGATATGTTTATTGAAGTTGTCTGACTTGTTTCTTTTCTGCTAAGATTGATAAGTTGCAATCTACTTTTCACCAATGGGAGAACGCCCCTTCTGATGCTGGGGAGCGAGTGAATCTTTCAAAAGAGCTGGTTGCTGGTTGCGAAAGCATTGAGTGGCAGGTAGATTTATTGAATATGCAGAGTCAGGGGCAAGATGATTTAACTTTTTTTTTTTGATAGAGAAATAAATAAATGTTGGCATTATTCTAAAATGCTATTACCATCATATTCATGCATCTGCTTATCAAAATTTTCTTCTTTCTGGAATTATCAAACAGACTCTCAGTCTATTTTAAAGTCTCTGACCTCTCTTCATTACCTATGACCTATTATCATAATTAAAAAAAAAAATTGTATTATTGCCTTTTCCTTTACAATCTAACCTATTACCTATCCACAACTGCTGAAGGCTGTTTTTTTGATAGAAAGGTGGATGAATTGGACAAAGCAATTGGTGTGGCAGCTAGAGATCCTTCTTGGTATGGCATTGATGAAATGGAGCTTGAAAATCGGAGGAGATGGACCAACAGTGCTCGTACCCAGGTATCCATATATATTCCAAGCTTTGGTAAGAGCAAGGAGGATCTAGTCAACTCTGTGCATAACAAACTGTGCCTTACCGGTTAATCCTGACTTAACCTTTTCTTCCTTAACAAAAAGGCCGAAAGAGATATAGAACAAAATTTGAGGGCATTGGGCATCAGGACTAACAATCTGCTATCTAGAAGGATGGTTTTGAATTTAAAATTTCTTTTTAGATCGAATTTAGTATGATTACTTGAGTTTCTCAATCAAATGTGCAGTTTTTATTCATTTATTTTTATTTTCCTATTAGTTGTGTTATTGCCATGCCTTTTATATCTGTTTGGATCTCCTGAATAATTATAGTACATTGTTAGGCGGGCACAGTGAAGAAAGCAGTGCAGGCTGGAAAGGGATCAAATATGGCAAGCCGTGATAGTATAAATGGGATGCACCGAGAACTAATGAGGATGCCTAATTCACATCAAATTGATACATCCAACCAGTTTGCTGCCCAAGATAATGATGATTTCATAGCATCAGAATCAGATACACAGCAGCTTCTTATAAAGTACTTCATTCCTCTCTCTCTCTCTCTCTCTCTCTCTCTCTCTCTCTCATGCATACAAATTGAATTATAGCATTCATCTTTTGTCCTACCTTGGCATATTATCACCCATATTTCAGTTGACTTCTAAACTTCTCCATCAGACCGAGCTTGATTCATGGTCACTTTTTCCTGCTTATCAAGTGGAAAAGAATCTCGGTTGTTTGTTTGACCTCTAAAGTTGATTGAATTATATTGTTCACTCCTCCCTTGTGCTTTTGAAGACTATGTGAGCTATTTTTTACTTGCATGAACTTGTGCGCACATGCACACATTTTTTGTGCATCTCTTGTCGTTGATTAAATGCTAATGTCAAATTGAGAAATAATATGTTGACATATCATATAGTCATGACTTATGAATGTGTGATTGCATGCAAATTTTTCTACTATAACTGTATTTAACTACTACTAAATTTTTGTATAAAGGATTTTGTTTCTCATTATTGTTGTTTCTAATTATTTGAGTGATGTTTAGATCTACTGTTATTATTATAAATAAGGGTCGGGCAATTCACTTTTTCTTTTCTGTGGAAGAAAAGAAAAAGGAAACAAAAAAGGGAATAAAAATTTCTTCAAATGTACAGTGGTGGGTGATCATAACATGGGTAGAAACATAAAATACAGTGCTCAAGAGTTTAGGAAACCACCTTCTTGGAATTATATCCTTTTTGGGAAAACACAATTTACCACCAGTTGCTATATTAGATTTGATTGTATATTCTATCGGTGCTTACAGGCGACAGGATGAGGAGTTGGATGAGCTTAGTGCAAGTGTACAAAGAATTGGAGGTGTTGGGCTTACAATACATGAGGAACTCCTTGCACAGGTAATGATTTTAGAGGATTTTAGTGTGATGGTTCTTGCTATTTTGCTTCAAAAAGTAGGAGGTAACATGTATACGTTACCCTCTTGAGTCTTCATAAAAATTGTGTTCTTACCCAGTGTAGTTTTTTGACTAATTTTGTTTCTGTAAGAAATGTCTCATTGAGTCATGGTAAAATCTCAATCTTGCTTCTTCAGGAAAAGATTATAGATGAACTGGGTACTGAAATGGACAGTACATCAAATCGTCTAGATTTTGTCCAGGTGAGTTTCTGCATCTAGTTTTGATTCTTGTATAAAAATGGTTATGATTTATGTATTTTTAAAAACTAGTTGGCAGTTCTGCCAATTTAAAGAAATTGCAGACAAAAATCTTCACTTTGACAGTGCAATCATTGAAAATAAAAAAATTGCTTGGAATTTTGATACCTAAGATGTGAAGAGGTGAAATGTTGCTTTCTCATTATGATTGCAGAAAAAAGTAGCAATGGTCATGAAGAAGGCTGGTGCGAAGGGCCAGATCATGATGATATTGGCTTTGGTGGCCCTGTTCGTTTTCCTCTTTATTTTGGTATTCTTCACCTAGTCATTGAGATGGGGCCAGTCTGCACTCTTTTTACAAGGAAAGAGGATCTCAGTTTTATAGGGATGCTAGACTCATGAAAAATGCGATTGATATGATATCAGATCTATGTCTATTAAATGAAAGCATTGGTTTGTAAAAGGCAGTTTAAAGAATCTGATTGTGAAGAAAAAGGGAAGTAATGTACTTTTAGAATCACAATAGAATTTTGATTCCGGACAAGATGGATTATAAATATCATACGCATTGATGGTGTTCTTTTTTCTTTTGAACTAATTTCTATTGCATGTAATGTTCGATAACTGATGCAGTGAAAACATGGTATCGTTATAGGACCTCTTGATTTCAATAATTTAAATGAACTCACTTTCAATTTATACAAGAGATGAATTTCAAATAATTCTTTCTAGTCACACCAAATATTTGAAAATTACCAGATATTTAAGCTAAGGTAGAAGGCGAGAATAATTATTACGATAACTTATTGTATGATACTACTGATAAAGAGGCATTATACATCATTATTGGATTGACATATCTTTTTTTATCTAATGGTGATTACAGTACAATTATAAACATATAATGATCTAATCAATAATGTAATAATTTATTTTCTTCTTGTTGCTCCCATTCTCTTCAAAACTCCCAGTCAAGTCACGAGACATTGCATAATTACATGGAACTATTTAATCTAATTGAGAATGGTAACAAAAATTATCCTAATTGATTATTCCTATAATTTGGAGCAGTCCTCTAATTATTTCACACCCGAGACTTATTTTGGTCCATGTCTTTTCCTTATTGAATTACATTTTCATTTACATTTCAAACAAGCTATATTAAAAAATGAGAATTGAATTCTCATTTCTTTTATTTATGCATTCCAAACAGCCTCCAACACATTAATGATAAAAACTTTTTACGTGCACATACTGATTATGGTGATTGAAAAAACTGTGAAAAAATCAATGTTGTAATTGAACTATTGAAAACAGTCTATGGTCCAGCTCAGGAATATGCATTCTATTAACATGATAAAAATTTCAATGCCAAATACCAATTCATAATAAGTTAAACATTCAACACCAATATTGAGGATCAGGATCAATCCAACTAGCTAGTAAAGGCTCCTTGGTATTGTAAAATCCCTCCACACTGCCTCCATTATCAAATTGAAACCTTTTTGTTTCCAGAGAATAATAAAGAGTGCTATTTCCATGAAATCTTGGAAAATAGATCCTGTTCTTTGTACCTTGAATCTTTGCTTCCATGGAAATACATGATGATCTTGAAACATAGATCACATGATTTTCTAAGCTTTCCACCTTTTCCCAAATCATTTCACTAATATTCAAACGGAAGACTTGTACCCACTTTCCCATGTTCCCCACAAATATTGAGATGAGTTTTCCATCGCATTCTAACAAGAAAATTTGCTGAAAAGATTTGCAAGGTGTTTTGGGTTTGTCAAGAATCTCCCAATCAATGCTCCAAACAAGCTCCAACTCAACCCTCTCTTCTTCATATCTCAGAACTGACAAATTTCCTCCTTCACCCATAAGAAAAAAGTATCCTTTAAAAAATACTGGACTAATATCATTTAAAAAAAAATCAGCTGAGTCATTTTCCATAATATCCTCATGCCATTCTTTCTCACCCATGGTGGCAATTACAGGTCTAAGAATAGAAATGTTATCAATTGGATAAGAACTGCACCCTACAACTACACAGTCTGGGGAAGTTGGCAGGGATGTGAAAGCCATGCCAGATGAACAAGCACATCCTTGAGGTGGATTTGGTAATTTGATGATTTCTTC
>JASKGM010000011.1:6225627-6242297 GCA_034509205.1 Ceratonia siliqua | reverse complement strand
TTATAAATATTATAAATATACATAAATA
This sequence comes from Ceratonia siliqua, assembly GCA_034509205.1. Lineage (NCBI taxonomy): Eukaryota > Viridiplantae > Streptophyta > Magnoliopsida > Fabales > Fabaceae > Ceratonia > Ceratonia siliqua. Next base: position 6,242,269 of record JASKGM010000011.1, on the reverse strand, counting down.
ATAAATTATGTAAGATAATTTTAAAATTTTTATAAGGACAAAAAACAAATTCATTATATTCATTAAACATTTTTAACTTTTGAGGACAATTGCGCCCACAAGATAAAACGTGAATTGGCCATGGTTGTTTATTTTAATTACTTAAGTTTAAGTCTTAGAGTTAATTATTCTTTTAAATGTATTAATTGATACAAGAAATATACTCTTAAGATTATTTAAACAAAATATAATTTGAATTAAAATTTAAATTAACAAAAGTATTCTTGTATGAAAAATAACTATTGCATTTAGAATGATAATTTAATTCAAAATAATTATGACACATTTAAGACAAAAAAATGTATTTAAGACATTAAATCAAAATACATTATTTTAAAAAATAATTTTTTAAAATAAAATATTTTTATAATCATAATAAATTGAGAAGTGGTTAAGGACATTTGGTTTGTATTTTAAAAATTATTTTTTTATTTTATAAAAATAAAAAAATTTGTTTAAAATTTTTTTTAAAAAAATAATGATTAAAAAAATAAAAATAAAAATAAAAATAATTTTTATGTGTTTTAACTTATTTTTTAAAAAGTATAAAAAATAATTATGAAAAATATCTTTATTTATATAAATTTTTTATTTTTTTATTTTATAAAATTATTTTAAAAAATAATAAAATAAAAATCGTTCAAATACATAAAGTCATTTACTATTTGGGAGCCCATGTGGGCATTGTTTGTCGTATCGGCGGAGCACATTTTAGTTACGCCACGTGGCATGTGGAGACAAGAGACACGTGGAGACTCCCTCGGATGCCTTATTGCTGGATATACTACTAAATAATGGAAACGGAACAAATAGATCTGTCTACAGCCAGACACACGCTGCTCGCCCAGCAGTCTGCACACAACACGAACCCTTCCAATGCTGCTGGCGAGTGACGACAACTACGAGAAACAACGGTGTCCTCCACGCTCATTCTCAGCGCGTGACGATAAAAAGTGTCACATATTTTATTTTCAAATTATTTTATCTAACTTTTAAAAAATTTTATATTTAAAATAATGTTTCAAATATTTTTTTTTCTCTTTAAAAAGTTTTAAAATGTATTAGAGAAAGAGAAAAAAAAAAGAATATGGTATAATATTGTTACAAAGGATGCCTCCAAAAACACTTAACAATGATTTTTTTTTTAAATTAAGCATTTCTATATGTATTTAAAAAATATTTAATATATAATGATATAAGAAATTAAGATAATTTCATCCTAAGGCATAATCTCAATTAGGTGTTTTAAGGAATTATATATATATTTTTAAATTAGTATAAATCATTTAAATTCTTCATCACCAAATTACTACCAATGGCTTTAAATCTTTTTTGTTTCATACTAAAAATTTCTAAGACTAAAATTAAATTAAAATTTGACCATTTAACTAGGAGCTTAACATTTTTTTAAAATCCAGATAAATCACAAGGAGGTAAAATCTTGATATTTCACAATCACCATTTTAATTGTACAAAGTACTGAATGTTAGATGTTATGTTTTTTTTTCTCAAAAAAATATTTAAAAAAGATTTTAAAGTCTTCCAAAATTATATATAGCAAAATATATAATAATACATTTGCTTTTACAGAGTATTAACTATATAAACTGTGCTTTATTTTAATTCTGTTTCTCTAAGCATTCAAGAAAATTTTAAGTAAAAATAAGTTAATCAAGTTAACCATATAAAAAAATATATGTATATGAATATTATTTTTTATATATTTACGTGTTTATTAATAATTAACTTAATTTATTTATAAACTTAATTTATTTAATAATTTTTTACAATATTCATCTAAACACGAGTAAGTTATTGATTTGGTATAATAAATGATCATCTGGTTACAAACATTGGTAAACTCTGTTAAATGCGCTTTCGTTGCAGATTCCATTCTTATAAATAACGAAATATTAATTGAATTTTCTGCATAAATTATTGGAGTAAAAGGCAATTATTGTTTCTTATTGGAAATTGGAATACAGACTATGAAATTACTGATCCATGAAAAAAACAAAGGGGGAAGATTCAAATTACAACGTCTCTTCGCCCAAAGCGCAATCAGAAACGATGTCGTATACCTCCACCGAATCTGGAACGACATCGTAGGGTAATTTCACCGCCCATAAAATACTTGAAAGAGAAACGTTGACCGTATAAATATACGTCAAGACATACGCATGTGGATATATGTATTTGTATAATTGTATATGGGAGCGTCATTTTCCCAGCAAATCCCTGGTACTTTCCCGTGTTCTCACAGATTCACACTCGCACGCACTTTTCAGGAACACACACAGGCTCTCTCTCTCTCTCTCTTGCTTGGTCTTTGGGGCATTTACGCAAATAACAATACTCTTCTTTCTGGGTATCTAAATGGCCGACACTCGCCGGAGACGATGAAGATTCCTGGGAAGTCTCAGCACCCACTAATATTTCCGGAGAACATTTCTCCGAAGACTCTTAACCCATCACCGGACTCAGATCTTCAACCACCCAAGACTTCTTACAGACGAAAACCAAGGACCCCATTGGCCCGGTTGAGGAAAAATGGGGCTCCTTGCGGTAAACGGAGCAGACCCGAGACCCCTTTACTGAAGTGGAAGACCCATGATAAAGGGAAGAATGATGATCCACTTGAAGAGGATGAGAAGTCGGTTGCAGGATTTGGTAGGCAAGCCAAAGGGAAGAAACAAAGGGAAGCGCGTGTGTCAGTAAGAAAGCTCGCTGCTGGTCTATGGCGGTTGCAGCTTCCAGAGATAGCAGTGGGAGTTCAGGTAACTCCGGTATTGCTCATGGATTTTTTTTGGTTGTTCGATTCGGAATTTTCGTTCCCATGCTTATGTTGCTTGCATTAGATGTTTATGACACTGATTGAAAGTTTATTTTGCAGCAATATATATTTCGAGATTTTATCTCTTCTGCTGATTTTATTGTGGCTTAATTTTGAAGTCTAAGGTGGACTTGTGCGATTGCATCCTTATCATCATTCTACTTGTTCCTTCCTGTTTGAGAGTTCCGTATTAGACTTTAAAAGAAAGAAACTAAACTTTCATTTCAAGCTTAAAAAGTGATATCTAGTTCACTGATATAGTTCTACCGAAAACTCGTTATTGTTCTTCGTAATATTTCTAAAATTGTGTTACGTAGGGTTCATCTGTGGAAATAGTTGACCTTCTATTACACTTGATGTTAATTATCAGTGGTTATTGGCATTGCCAACAAATTTTCTTTTAATGTAAGTAAATTGTGACTTTATTGGATCCATTGATTTGTATACTTTATTATGTACTAGATTCTGTTATTAGATATCTATGCTGTTCGTTGACAATAGAGAAATGCTTTTCTTTGCTGCATGTTATTCTTATATCACACTTGTCCATGTAATTAGCATCATTTGCATATCTCGGTAAAAAATTTGTATGATCAATTTTATAGGTTTCCTCATTAGTATATACTGATATCAGTTATCTGCAGCATGGAGTTGGCCATGTAGGCCTCCCATTTCTTGGTCATCAAAATGGTCATCAAAATGGCATAACCCATGGTTCTGATCTAAACAATCTATCACAAAGCCCTCGTTCCATCTTTGGTGCAAAGAGTGGACACTTTTGTGAGGTATGGTATTTCACTGTTTATCATCTCTTAATAGAACCATTGAATGTGTTAATAGCTCATTATTTTTGAAGATTATTGAGTGAGGGTCAGATACGTGTTAAGACTGGAGTTAAAATTGCACTCTTTAATGCATGGCCCAGTTTTAATCATCATAAGTTTATGCTTTGAGCAAAAGGATGCTATCTTATCAAGTTAGGATAAAGATATGCAACAAAGTATAATATTATATCAACGTGCAGTTTATGATTTACTATTGTAGAAACTAAGAATATATTAAAGTCACGCACACTGGCATGTGTAACAGATACACATATCGAAATACAGGTTGAAATGCAGCAACCTAAAATTGAACTTAAACAAATAAATAGAAATGATATAGAAGATAAATCTATTTGACGGCATGCCTTGGAGTTGACAAATGAAATTGAGTGTTGCTTAGATCTATGCAATGTATTATTGAGATTTTGGTAGAAGGGGATGGACAAAATGTGTTCAAATTCTTTATGTAAATTCAAATGATTAAAGTAGCATTTAAAATATCAGTCATGGGAGGAATGCTTTTCTGGTTCAGCAAGGAGTTTAAAAATGCTAATTCTTAAACCTATTATGTATTCTTCAGCTCGGGCCTCCTTTCCATTTTTCCAACAATGCAATGGAGGGCGCAACAAAGTGGGATCCTGTCTGTTTGAAAACATCAGATGAGGCACAGAATATCTACAGCCACATGAAACCTGTTGACCAAAAGGTAAGTGCTGCATCTGTTGTTTCTGCTCTTGAAGCTGAACTAGAGCAGGCTCGTGCACATATTCAAGAGCTTGAGACCGAACATCACTCCTCCAAAAAGAAACTGGAGCATTTCTTGAGGAAAGTCAGTGAGGAAAGGGCTTCGTGGCGAAACAGAGAGCATGAGAAAATCCGTTCATACATTGATGACATTAAAGCAGAGTTGAATCGAGAAAGGAAAAGTCGCCATAGGATTGAAATTGTCAATTCAAGGTTAGTTAATGAGTTGGCAGATGCCAAATTATTAGGCAAACGCTACATGCAGGATTATGAGAAGGAAAGAAAGGCCAGAGAATTAATTGAGGAAGTGTGCGATGAGCTTGCCAAAGAAATTGGAGAAGACAAGGCTGAAGTTGAAGCATTGAAGAGGGAATCGATGAAACATAGGGAAGAAGTGGAAGAGGAGAGGAAGATGTTACAGATGGCTGAAGTATGGCGTGAAGAACGAGTTCAAATGAAGTTAATAGATGCAAAAGTTGCTCTTGAAGAGAAGTACTCACAGATGAATAAACTTGTAGCAGATTTGGAAACTTTTCTTCAGTTAAGATGCGAGGACCCAGATGCAAAAGAGATGAGAGAGGCACAGTCAGTTCGACAGGTAGCAGCTGCAGTGAACATTCAAGACATCAAGGGATTTTCATATGAGCCCCCCAATCCAGATGACATTTTCGCCATTTTTGAAGATGTGAATTTTGGTGAACCCAATGAGAGGGAGATTGAACCATGTGTTGCTTACACTCCTGCTAGTCATGCCTCAAAGATTCACACAGTGAGTCCTGAAGCCATTGTGATAAGTAAAGATAGCATTCAGAGACGTTCAGATGTATTTATGGATGATAATGGTGATATAGAAGAAGATGAAAGTGGATGGGAAACTGTGAGCCATGTTGAGGATCAGGGCTCAAGTTGTTCACCAGAAGGGAGTGCCCAATCTGTGAACAAGAATCACCGAGAGAGTAATGCCTCAGTAAGCGTGCTGGAATGGGAAGAAAATGCATGTGAAGAGACACCAATAACTGAAATTAGTGAAGTCTGCTCAGTACCAACTAAGCAGTCAAAGAAGGTATCATCCATAGCGAGAATTTGGAGGTCATGCCCAAACAATGGGGATAATTACAAGATAATTTCTGTGGAGGGAATGAATGGGAAACTATCAAATGGAAGGTTATCTAATGGGTGCATCATGTCTCCTGATCGGGGATCAGGTATAGGTGAGCTAAGCCCCCAAGACCTTTTATACCAGTTGAGTTCTCCTGAGTCAGGAAACCCGCATATGCATCGGGGTATGAAGGGATGCATTCCTCGCAGTACACAGAAGAATAGTCTGAAAGCCAGACTTTTGGAGGCTAGGTTGGAAAGCCAGAAGGTTCAGTTGCGTCATGTTCTAAAACAGAAGATCTAGATGTAAGCAGAGGCAGAGATTGCTCACTATTATAACTGAAGAATGACTGACAGGAGGCAATTCATTTTGGACTGTGGAAGTACAAGCATCGTCTGGAAACAGCTTAGAAGTGATGAGGGGCCGTGAATAAACGCACATTCCCTGCCTCAGACTTTGGTCATGTTTTGGTTCTTAATATAACTCATACTAGCCACTGAGCAGATAATCTTTTCTGCTCCCTTGTGCCAAATGCCTCAATACCATTGAATAATTGTCTTGGGAATTAGCCTGCTGTTTAGTCTCTCAATAATGGCCTTGCTTCATTTTGTGCAGGATCTTAGCAAAATGTTGAGAAGCACGTTGCTTGTATTGTATAATTAAGTCTGGGGACAATGATCAAAGGGAAAACAGATCATCGTAAAGTATAGATGATAGCATTATCCTTTCCTTTCTGCATTCTGATTTTCTATCATAGAAAGTGTAGTTTAGAATTTGATATAGACTGTAGGTGATGACAAGGATAATTTCTGGTCCCAGGACAGAAAAATGAATAAGGATAGAACTTTATAATTGAATGCTAGGACCGTTTCCTCTCAGTACTGTTCATCCTTGTTCATTGTAATGTAATGAGTGCAGTCTAATTATCTAATGAAAAATAATGAAATTTAGATTAGCTTCTGTTGCTCTGATTAGTCATTGATTTGTTACTTCTCAACCAAAATACTAATATTAATAATAAGATTTTCCAATTGGAAATCCATCTTAATTTCAAACTAGGTTGATATTATATATACTAATCGGGTCTTAGATTTAATATATATATATATGTGTGTATATCAATGCAGTATTTATTTATTTATAATTAATTTGGTTCTTATGTTAATTCGAATCGGCATATATTTATGTCCATTAGCTAATGTGTTAACAAAAGAAGCAATGTGAGCAATTTGACTAGAGACGTAATAGAAGTTGACAAAAATACCAATTTGGTGAAAAAAGAATATGTGAAATACGGAGATAGCAAATGAAAGATTACATTGAGAAGGCTTGAATATGTAAAAAATGAAAATACAGTTTTCTTCCTCTTTATATTAATAATAAAAATATTTTAATTTGGCCATATGTGTTTAATTTATACTATTAACTTTTTTATCTTAAAAGTTTTCAATTAACTTTTTCTTTTCCTACAGTTAGTATACGTGAACCTATTGTAATTCAAGTTGAGTGACAATTTGACAAATTATCAGTGAAATCACAGTGAAAAGCATACAAAATGAGGAGGAAGGTAAAATTATATTCATATGATATATAGCATGATTTCACTTAATTATATATTAAATAGTCACAATGAATAATAATGGGGACACTTATGATATTCAACTATAATATTATTATTTTATATATAAAAATATGAAATAGAGACTTAATTGAAACTTTTAAAAATATAAAATAATAATATTATTTAAATTGAAAACTAAATTTTTATAATACTATAAGGATAAAAGTGTATTTACCTCTTTCTTTTTTCCTTTTTTTTTTGCAGGTTGGCCCAATTTAACTTAGTCTATGGGATGGGCCAAAAAAACTCATGCTATTTAGGCTAGTGATATGTCTGCCTAACTTATCCCATTTTCAGAACAGAACTGGGCCAGCCCATGTTCAAAGCCCATTGAATAGTTTTTGTTACAATTTTACCTTTTTTGTTTGTCCAAAAAACAGCGTTATTACAAATGCAGAACAGAGAACAGAACCAGCCTTTCAGAACCAAAGACCCTAATCCTCTATAGTATATAGCCTACCCGCCAAATTATTTTTATCAGAAAGATTACTCTCAATTCCCTCCCTTCTCCTCAAATTCAAAATCCACCATATAAAAATTCTGTTTTTCACCTCTCACTCCCATTCTCTGGAATGCTATTTCCATGGCGGACTGTGAAGCTCCCTCTTTTTCTCTCGGACTTGATCTTGGTTTTGATTTGGAACCCCCTGCTCATGAATCACCCCCACCTTCTCCGCTCAGTCCTGGTGCTTGTGCACGCGCCGAGGATGAGGAAGGGTTCAGCGCACAAGTGACAGACTCTGATCCGGATATGGGACCCGATCCACCACCCCGGATTCTGAAGCGGCTCCGCCGAGGACCTGGCGGTGGGTCATTGTCGACCGTTCAGAAGCATGAGGAGCCGCAATCGTGTTTTGATGGTGACGATGATATTGAGGATTTCTCTTCTCAGGATGATCTTCTTGAAGGTAACAGCTTGTACCTTGTAGCATTTCTTTCTGTCTCTTCTAACATTGGATTTTATAATATAGTCATTCCCACTTGTAGTTTTCGAATGTTTCTAGAAAGGGGAAATTCCCTTGACAGGAATGGTGGTTTGCAGCGTTTTTCAGTGATCCTTTTTTTTTCAGGAGGTGTCATTTGTAGTTTACTTTTCTTTAATATGCAATTAGTTACGTCGTTTAGGTATTATATTTTAAAAAATATGATAGGATTTAGAATCCGAATTGCAGATTCTGATTGTAAGATGTAATGATGGATCTTAAGGAAATTAGGATTAAGCTTTTAGGGACAGCCGATGGTGAAAAAGTGTTAACAGTTGAGATTCCAGAATTTGCTTGCACCCTGTTGGATCTGTAACAGTGGCATACTCACTTGTACAAGATGTTTCCTTCAATTTACTCTAATTGCACTTGTTGATTATCTCTATCTTTTGTGAGCTAATTTATCCCCTACACGGTACATATCATTGGAGTAAGCCTCTCGCTTACAAACCCATATGCTAAGTAGGTCTGACTTGGGATGCAATCTTGGCTGGATAAATATCTTATTATCATTGGAATATGTGTTATTTCACTATAAAGAAATGGCATCTATCACTTCAGCTAAATAAAATTCCATGTCAATGTTAATATACAACTATTATCTTTTTTAATCATTACTGTTGGGTTGGGTTAAGTGGGGTTATGGTGATTATCTATGCTTTAACTATAAAGGAAAATTCACTATGTACAAGTGTTTTTCTGAAAAGCTTCTTGCCAAACAGTGTGGCTAGTTACAAAGTATCTCACTGAAACCCATACGCATAGGTGTGCAGTGTGCCACATCATTTGCCAAGAATTAAAAAGATCTGATTTAAGATTGTTTGCCCTTCTTATACACTGAAATACAAATGTCTTCATGCAAAACAATAAGTAGGGATAGAAGAGAATGCAGAGACTGAGGATGAACTATTAAGAGTGATGTGGAAAAAAAAATTATTCCGGGAGCTGGATACTGTTAATAAAACCACAGGAAATAAACATGGTTTAGTTAACAGTTAGTTCTAATTAAGGTGTTTTATATGGATGATCCAAACTTCTTGGGTTAAAGATTTTTGTTTCACAGGTTCAGTGGTTCACTAGAATGGAGTCAAGCTTAATTACCATAACCTTAAATTGAGTTAAGCTGTATCTTATGAAACAAAATCTGTTTATAGTCAAGTTTATATAAATCTTTTTCAGTCCATGCATTATGATCCCTGTTCTGTTTACAAATTTCAAATATTATCTTAAATTACATATGCTTTATTTGATTCCTAATTTACTGTTTTTCTTTAATATTAGTACAAGCACGTCCATCAAAACAGAATCATTCTCGATGTAGCAGCTCAAAAGTTTCATTGAATGGGTCTCGAGTTTTAACCCCTAATTCGTCTAGCAACTGGAAGGAAAGAAAACGAAAACAATCTTCAGATATCCCACCTTCTGCTAGGTTGGAGGCAGGCCAGAGTGGGTTGATGTTTCCAAAGTTAACAACTAGTCCTCTTCGTAGGTTTCAGTTGCTTGATTCTAATTCTGATTCTGATTCTGATTCTGATGATCCTGTAAGTGAAGATCTTAGTGGTGCTCATAAGATTGACCCATACTCAAAGGAACCAACATGTAATTTAAGAAAATCTATGAATTCTTTTGAGGAAAATAGAAAATCATCATTTAAGATGCACCAAAATCAGGATCTGTGGAAAGATCTCTCTCCAGTGAAGAGTTTTTCCATTCCAACGCCTGCCCTGAATGAGGTATGTGAAGAATACTTCGGTTCTACAAAGGACATGGAAGTGGAGAACTCAAGATTTGCAAGTCACAATGAGAGCTTGTTTGGGACTACTTCTAGCTGTCAAAGGGATGAACAAATCTGGAATTCAGCATATCCTCTTCCTCCCGCTCATCATTATTTTTTTCATGAGGATCCAAGAATTCAACAATTAGTTCGCAGTCGCCTGTGCAATTTTTCTCCACTAGGTGTTAACAAAGTGAATCAGCAACCTAATGCATCACATATTGATTACATGTAAGCTATGTTTCCTTCTTATCCAATGATTAATATCTTTTGGTAGTAGTTAAAAAAATAAAAAGAAAACTTTTTGCAGTTTATATTAGATTATGTGTGTATTTGATTGCAGGGGACAATTTAGCAATGGAGAAGCTTCTAAAAAGCAGGGTGTTCAAAATGGCTATTTTGAGAAAAGCTCAACAAGAGGAAGAAACAAATCAAAAAATTTTACTGTTGAAGAACCATTTCATGCTTCTGGAGGCTGGGTGGATCCCAACATTATTTCTTCTTTCAGCAATGGAGAATCTTCTAAAAGGAAGGCAACCAAAAGAAATAACACTAAGAATATCTCATCAAAAGGAAAAAGTAAATCAAATAAACCTAACTCTTCAAAAGACTTTAATGCTTCTGCAAACTGGGTGGAACCCAAAAGCTGTGCCAATATGCCAAAGGATGCAGGCAAAAGGCGTGTTCAAGCAAGTGGTCAATCTGTGGGTCATTGGTATACAGCATCAGATGGAAGAAAGGCATGTCCACTTATACTTAAATAAATCTTTATGCTGTTTAATGCAATTAGCTAGTTAAATTTATATGCTTGTCTGATGTTGCTACATGTGGGCCATGGAAGTTATGTTGACTGATTTGTTATGGGTATTTTATTATTGCAATGTGAAAAAATCCCTGTTGTATGCTATTAAGTGTAATAATGGATGTAGTGATGTAAAATTAACACATATCTTCACATAGCATATGATTTTTTTTTTCTTTGGTGAAAATGTTGCCATATGATTTGATCCTTGGAATTACTTTCTAATATAGCACTGGATACTTATTTTCCCAACGTTTATGTCAACATCCTTGCCATCATTTAGTTATGTTACTGTATCTGATTTTACAAGCACCTAGATTTGTTACTCTCATTTGCGGCCTATGTATGCATTTAGTAGGATACCATGACAGTCGCTTCTGTATTATGTTAAACACGGCACCGTGTTTATTACAACTTAGAGAACGAAAATTATCCGAGTTTTACATCCTCTGGAAAAAATTCACATGGTTATTGCCTTTCAATTTTCTGTATATCACAACAGTATGTCACTGTATGGAGGGGTTACTTTCATAACTGCGGCAAACTTCTCCATATCCAAAATATGAAATTTGATGGCTTATACCAGCAATTTATTAGAATATATCAACATAACATAGCAATAATGCAAATGTTGCTGACATGCATTCATCTCACAGCCATTCTGACAATTTATTTTGTGTTATCATTTATCCAAATTTATATAGCTAACTAGTCTTAAATCTCCACTTAATAGTTCAAAACATATTTTGGCATATTACATGGGATCCTGAACTCTATCTTCCCGTTGCAGGTCTATGTCACCAAAGGTGGGCAGGAGTTGACAGGCCAAGCTGCTTATAGGCATTATCGGAAGGTAATTCTAATTACGTACTACTATTATTGTTGTTCTTTTGGATCAGATCTGACACTGAATGTCTTTCATTCCTACAGGAAAGTGGGTCAGGAATTAAGAAATCAAAAAAGAAAACCAGCGCCAAGAAGAAAAGAAACTGAGTGTTTGGTGTTGAGGCGTTTAATTCTGTCTGGCTTTCCCGCTTCCTGTAAACTACTCGCTGATCTTGTAATTGCATTACCCGTATAGGTTTGATTCTGTCCAATTACCATAGCTTTTTCTTGTATCATGTGGTGAGGATAGGGCAAGAAAGGTGGTAATCCAACATCATATGTGAGGAAACTGATTCAAGGCTCTTGTTGCATAGTGAAGTTTTAGATAATAAATTCTCCTTGCAAGTATTCCTTGTCATGTTGGCCATTTGCATCGACGTGTTTATATATGTATTTTTTATTCGTTTAGTTTTAGTTACTTAAGAATTTTTTATGAGATTAATTCTCTCTCTCTCTCTCTCTCTCTCTCTCTCTCTCTCCATGTTCCCTGTGCATTTAGAATGATGCCTTGGAAATAATAGTGTCATGTCTTGAAAATTTAACAAACGATTAAAGATGAAACTTTGGCAGTAATAATATGATTATTTATTGCACAATTTTTTAATGCAATCAGTTTTACACTAGTTGTAATCATATATCAATTATTTACATAATTCTGTCTTCTATTTTCAAATTTTGATTTATAGAAAAATAATATAAACTTAACAGCTAGTTAATTATTAGAAGTCCCATGATGATAATATAAAATATTTATACAAATATGGAGATGAATTCAATTATGAAAACAATTATGGCATATGTAACAATATGTTGTTTCTCCAAGGAATCAGATTAAATGTATATATTGAATACATTTCAATTCGATCAATATTCATAGTGCTTGACATGAAACCTACCCGGAAACATGATCAAAGCTTGGCGCATATTGACATCAAAATCAAGATAAGTTTATTTGAGAATCAACCGTTTGAAAAGCAGGTTTCTACAGTCATTTACCATTGAGGAATGTTGGTTTCACAAATCAATTTTTTCATAAAACTATATATAACAAATTATTGCCCTTACCATTAGGAGAGAGAGGGAATGCATAAAAAAAAGTACTGTATTAAATAGACACTATTTATATAAGAGTAGTAAAACTCTTTCTTGGTGAGTAAAACAAATGTTAAATTTCATAAAACTCTTCTATTTCTCCCATTTCCGTCAACTTCATAAAGAAATATAAATCACTTTAAAAAAAATTCACCATTTCCTTTGTTTTCATACATATTTTATACATAATAGTGTAAGCACAAAAATTGATTTGAAGACTCTCACCAAGACTTAGCTCAAGTGGTTAAGGTCTTAGGATCAATTTTAATGTACCAAAAAAATAAGACAAAATTCAAGTACATTAGTTGCATGCCTTAGAAGAACACAAACACAATGATTGGGTGGATGGTATCTGATGACTTCATCTACTTAGATTACCTTTCACCTTCCCATAATAGATAGATAAAAGAACGAGAAAACAAAGAAAAAACTAAATTTGTCAGGAGGTAATGAAAATTTAGGTCACATGAATGTCTTCAGATTCTTCACGGATGATCGGAAGTATCCTGCTTGTCCTTGCCCTTGTCCTCCGGAATTGGAGAACCCTTAGATCCCGGTATTTGTTGGCACATTCTGAAAACCCATCAAAAGAGAACATTAATCATTGCATGAAATTAAGGGATAATAAGAAACAAGTTAATTTGAGCAGATGAACAGTGTTTTCCATGAGTAGGTTTATAATTCTGATCCAATTGACTGCACGAAATCTTTACCCAATCAATTCTGTAGAAGTGATATAGGTGCAGGATTTTTCTTGCATGGACTTAAATTATATGAGACCACACCAATCAATGAGGGCCACATCATCTGTGGTGCCTTCCAAAATCATGTATGGCACCCGTGGTGCGGTCTAAAGCCTATGCAAGAATGTGTCGTGTTTGTGTATGCTTATTGCAGAGTGCACATGGATCTACTGCCAGTAGAATAATATAGGAACTGTTGAGGTGTGGCGGGCAAAAACCGAGTCAAGCCAAGTTTGGATTAGGCTCACCCCTAATATAAACACTTACCACTTAGCCCAAGCTTGGCTCATTATAAAATTGAAATTTGAGCCCCTAATCCTGTTTAAAACTTTAAAATTTAAACCTAGTCCAGCTTGACTCTCTTTAATAGAATATATAATATATTATCTATATAAATTATACTTTATAATAAATATAATATATAAAAACCAAGCCTGGCCGAGCTGGCTTGGTTTGTAAAATCCAGACCAGGCTTGAGCTAGTTTTATATATGGATTATCCAAGCTTGGCCTTGGGCCTAATAATCAAGTTCAAGTTGATTTTTCAGAGTCAGTTCGGGTATTAGATGCCTGCCCTTAGGTTTATATGTTTAATTGCTCAACCCTAAATTGAATAGATTATAGCTGAACCCTTTGATTTTATTTTTGTGCAATCGACTCATGGAATGAACACAGCTACTATAAACTTCTGACAAGACAGAGAGGGCAAGAATCATACAAGTTCAAATCTTCTGCCTTGCTTTTGATATCGCTTGACCATAATATTGGGTCATTGTTCTTAGGCAAGGAATCTTGTTGCTGTAATTTCTCTCTCAGCCACTGCTCTGCTTTATTGCACTCATTGATGATCTGAAACAAGAAAGTCATATCACTGGAAATATGATTTTAAGAGCAGAATCACTATAATATCAATTGGGCTGTGTTACTGTACCGATTCTTTATCCTGGAGAGGAAGGGAATTTGCAGACATGCGATGATCTACAATGCACTTCAACAGATCTCTTGTAGCTTCTGCTCTTGCTTCTTCATCTTTATACCGATTCTCAATTGGATCCACCAGCTGCAGAAATTAAAAAAATATAATAATAATAGTAGTAGTAGTAGTAATAGTAATAATAATAATAATGAAAATCAGTATGTAAACAAGTGGCATTTGAGAAGTAAAAATAAACCTTCTTTATATCTTCTAGTTTTGAAGAATAAGCAAGTTCAGTTTCATCTTCACCATCCTCATAAAGCCACTCCTCAGTCTCTTGAAGGCTCCTAGAGATGCCCTCCCTCTCTTGCTCACTTGCAAAGCTCCGATATGTGTTAAAGAGCTATCCACCACATATGCAAATCAATTTAAATGCCAGCCCATCAAGAAAATAGAAGCATAATTAACTTTTTAAATTCCTGGATAAAATCAGTAAATGGAAAGAGGCACAAAGATGAACATTTAGAAACTCATATTGTGCAGATATGATTACAAAGTACAACAACATAACATCATCAGCTTACATATATTTACATGACAGGAAGTCTTAATAACCAATTTTTCAGTATCTATACAACAGCACTTGTTATTCTCACCATTAACATAAAAAAGAATAAAAAGAAAAGAGCTGTAGTTTTAATAAAAGGAGCACCTCCCAGTAAATAATACCAATAAAAATTGACCACACAACGGACAGAATTATATATCACAGCAGAAGAATTGTATGACCGCATAAACAATGTACCCTGAATGACAAACCAGTCATATCTCTACATCTCGTTAAGATATTGAACATGTACCTTACTCCTCATATCATAGATATAAGACTCCAAGGTATTCTTCTTGTCCTTAGTTTGCTCCACAGCTCTGTCCTGTTGAGCCAACAGGAGTTCTTTTTCTTGAGCTTCCAAGATCTCAGCCTTGGTCATTCCACCATAGATATTCTCACTCACTGGTACATCAAGTCTTCTGGTAGCTTTATCTTTTCTTGTACCATCAGCCTGTAAAAAGGCATGATAGTAAGATTTTCATTTACTTCAAACACCAATATGAATGATATCTGCAGCCAGAAGAATCTCCACAAGATAAAAACATACAGATGCTCTATATGGAGATTATGGAAATCAATCAATAACGGAGATGTCACAGAATTTAATATCAGAAATTCAAAATCATAAATGATGAGATTTAAAAAACTTAGCTATATAATCTTTCATGCTAGAAGGATGAATCTACTCCGCCAAAAAAAAAGAACAAAATTGGGGAGGAAGAGAGTCAATCATGACAATACTTACAGATTTGTGTGGAGATTCAAACTTCTTATTAATACTACTATCATCAACACCATTTGCAACTGTGGGCTCAACATCCATTGCTTCGGAGTTTGAATGATCATCACCCTTTATATCATCCACGTGATCCTCGATCAACTGAAACCATGAAAAGGTTTACGTGCATTACAATTTGCAAGAGCTCTCCAAGTAACAAAAAATGAGAAGAGATGAAAATGAGGCTTCTTACTGTAGCTGATTCAATATTGACAATGCCATGCAGATTTAGTTGAACTCTAACTTTCACCCTTGTCTTACCACCATGAGATCCATGGAAAGGACCAATCTGATAGAAACAGCCAACTAATGCGTGAGCATATAACAAGGTGCAGATATGCAGAAACTAACACATGCTAAATCTAAAGTGACTAGCACAAGAAATGGAAGTATCTTGCAATCAACCAGAGTTATTACATCATGGTCCTGTAATATCAACAAAATGCAGGCAAGCAGAAACAGAACTGATGCATAGTGATTAGGACAAGCAACAGCGGTATTATGCAAACAACCAGAGTTATTACATCAAGGTCCTGTAATATCAAGATGTTTTCTATTAATCATTAACTTATGTTAATTAAGAAAATTTTTAATCCTAGAAATTAAAGCTTGTCTTTTTTTTTTTCTTTTCTTTTTTTGCAGTATCAATTTTTAATACTTAAATGGGATGATGTTACATCTATTGCATATATTTCCTCTTTCTCCTAAGTACATCATGTTTTCATCAAGTGCATGCACATCTACAGAAGGCTGATTCTGACTATTGCATTGCTGTACCTAATTAGTTTTGCAACCATTGGATTCCTTTGAAATGAGAACACATGATAGTCTACTGAGGGAATAAGAAACAGGTCCTGGGGGAAGCGGGGGGGGGGGGAAAAATAAAAATGCACATAAGAT
>JASKGM010000011.1:6185041-6198590 GCA_034509205.1 Ceratonia siliqua | reverse complement strand
CTCAGACTTCCGAAACACTGCTGTATCTCTGTGTTTGGTGCTTCCAAACTCTACTCACTCTGATAGATGGTGTAAGACTGAAGGGGATTGAGTGTGTGAGCCTGGGGACCAAAACTCAGTATTTATAGCCAAGCTTCCATCAAGCTTGCGGTTCCACTACCTCCGATTATCATGGAGAACGTTCTAACTGCTTCATGAACGTGATGAAGGCTCTGAAGGAAGTTATGGACCATTTCAAAGCTCCCAATATTAAGAGATAAGCTTGAGACTTATCTCCCAATATTAAGAGATAAACTTGAGACTTATCTCCATAAACAGAAACGGTTAACACTGGAATCATCTTCGAAGGTGCCCCAGTGGAAATTGCATTCAAAGAGAAGCCTAACTGTGTAGAATCCTCTAAATGGGTAGTTGTTGATGATTCAGGCAAATTGGTGGCTCTGAAGACCATCAAACCATGAGTTACCGAGTGGCAAGTTTAATAAATAAATAAAAATTCGTCCTTTTCTGATTTCTCCCTCCACTCTTTTTTCTTTCTTTCTGTCTTTCGTACATCGTCGCCGGTCATTGTCGTCTTTGCCAGTCACCACGTTTCAACCATCGTTGCTTGATAAATGGGTTTGCAGTTATAAGGTCTACCCCCATTTATGAACTGGTAGTCTCAGATTTTCTTTCGATGACAAAGTTCAAGGCAGACTCAACTCTAACAGCTCTCATTACATCCGACATGATGTTGGCTTCCTTCGCTGCCTGCTTCAACACTGGGCTCCCATGTGGCTCGACTTATGCAAAGGTCGAAGACATGAAGATGGAGGAGTGCATTTCATTGAAATGAAGTTTTTAGAGAGAGAAAAATTGAAAAAAATGTTTTTTAAAAATTATTTTATACTACATGTCATGATAGTGACTATCTAAACATTTAAATGACTATGAAGAAGAAAAAAAAGGATCGGTTTAGATCCAAATCCATAAATCACTGTCAGCTCACTGATTCCCACCTCACCCATTTATTAATTTTTTATCTTTCCTAATTTTGTAAGAGTTGTGAAAGAATTTTTTGGTGAGAATAGAAACAAGGAAAATTCTATCCCTTGGGACTGGATGATAAAGTTAGAGGTGCTGCTTTCTCACTTTTTTTGTTTTTTTTCTTAATTTTTTTATTTTTTAATATTAATTAATTATTAATTATATTATTTTTTTAAAAAAATTTTATTTATACATAAATATTATAAAATAATTATGAATAAATAGTATACGAACGTGTAAAAAATTTTAAGAAAATTTTAAAATATTTTAAAAAATTAAAAAAAAATATATGGTATAACAAATAATTAATTAATATTAAAAAATAAAAAAATTTAGGACAAAAACTAAAAAAAAAAGTAAGAAACCGGCATCTTCCACCTTATTTTTGGGCGGTAAGTGAATGTTTTCCTCGAACCAATCATTTATTAGTGGGACAGAGGCATCCTACTTTAATTAGTGGTTGTCAATGAATTAAAATAATTAATAATTAAATGCACAATTTATTCATATTATTATATATGTATATTATCTATATTATTATATATAATGTTAAAAACTTGGTGTAGTAATTTAACAATAACCACTCATATAAAAAAATTAAACTAGCTATAATTTTTATCTTTAAGCAATAATATTGAAATACACATAAAATATAGAAAAAAAAGAAATTGAAAATAAATATCTATGCAAAACAATTAAGCTATTTTTTATTTTAAAATAATAATAGAGTAGGTATAAAATTAAAAAAAATAAAATACATAATTGATTTATAGACAAAAGTGAAATTGAGACAAGATGATACTTTTAAAAAATTCCTACATACATACATTTCATCATATTATTTATGCAATATTTAATGAATATTATACATTCTAAATGAGGTAGAATTAATAATGTATTGCTTAATTTAGATTATAATCATTTTATCTCATTAAAAATAAATACATATATCGTATTTATTGAATATTATATAAATGACATATTTATTAAATAAAATGTACTTGCATAAAAGTTTTTTAATTTTTATGTGATAGTTATATATATATATATATTAATTTTCTTCTTTAAATATAAAATCGACTTTTATTTTTAATATTATTTAGAAGTGTACACTTATTCTTACATGGTATTTCATGTCTTTAAAACTTTGTTGGTGTCCTAGGTATCAAGTAAAAGTACTTGGTGTCTCTAGTACTAAAAAAGAATTTAAGGGCTGTAAGAGACCGAATAATTGTCCTAAATAACATCATTAAATAATTATCTTTTAATTTTTCAAGTAAAAGTAAAAATTGACAGACACACGTTGATAAATAAAGCCGCAAACCAGAGAGTAGAGATCGTAGCAACGGCATAGGAAAAGGCAAGAATTTTGCATAACGAGAGCCGTAGTTAAATCTTGATGACTACCTGTTATTCGGCAGGTTTAGCAAATTTGACCAAGTCCTTGTTTCATTTCCGAACTCAATGGCCTTGAAGAAAAACGAAAGAGCCCACTTTGGAAAGACTCTCTGAAACCAGAACATCATCAACCCGTTTCTTCGAGGTCCAATGTTCTGGTTTCATGACGCTTCTGGACTTCTCAGGGCTTCTGGCATTGGATTAACATCGGTAAAGCTGATGTAGGAATTCGGCTGGGTTTGGTCGTTTCAGAGTTTTCGAAGTGGAAAATGAGCTTCTTTACATGTTGTGCTTCTAAAGACAGAATCAACCGGAAGGCGTTGCGGAAGAGCATTAGGGATTATCATAATACAAAAACTCTAGCCTCACTTGCCAACATTTCTTTTAAAAGTGGTCAATTTCTTTTAAAACTCTAGCCTCACTGCACAAATTGTTTCTTCTTCTCTTTCTATATATATATTTGAGAAACTCCCATCAACTGCCTAGATTCTGTATTACAAAACGGTGCCTCAAAGTAGAGAAAAGTGAAATCTCAGTGTTTTTGGGAGGGGGATTTAACATTGTCTCCTACTCCTACTTTCATGCAGGACTTTGAATAGCGGGTTTCTTATAATTTGTATTGAATGATTTTCTGGCCAAATGTCTTCTGTCTTGAACTCAATGTTGTTTTCATTAACAAACCCTTGCCTCAAGTACTATCCCAATTCTCTCAATATGAAGGCCTAAAATGAAAATGTATGAATTGTTGGTACAGTTACAACATGCTTCATCTACTCATGTAAATCTAACAATGATTTGTCCTTCAACCACAGGGATGCAAAAGGCTAAAGTTCAAGCCTTTTGCTTTTCTGTTGTTTGTTGTTGCAAAATTAATGTTGTCAGTTTCTTGATGACATGTTCAAAAGTAATAAAATTGGAAGCAGTAAGTACAAATAAATCTGATAATTGTGCTGCCAAGCCTATATTCATCTTTGAACATTCTGTCGAAGTAGCTGCATTTTTCATTCTTGACCTTGTTTCATTATCCCATTAGATCATCAACAAGGAGCAATATCTTTTTGTTTCCCTTCCACCCCAAAAGAGTGGTAGAAGTAGGAGGTAGTGTCATTCAATGAAGATATCTCCCTCAATTTTTAACCTTTTAGAGTGGATTTGAGCCTTGTAAAATATTTACTTTTCTCAAAAATGAATAGCATTGCTAAAATTTTTAACATTCTTTTCTCTTCTCTTTTTTTCTTTTTTCCTTTTTATCAGATGCCAGCAAGCGAAGGTACATAACAGAGGAGATTAAAAAGCTTGGAAAAGGAAATATTACTGCTAAGATTTTCAATTATAAAGAGCTATGTGCTGCAACTAAGAATTTTCACCCTGACAACCTGATTGGTGAAGGAGGCTTTGGCAGGGTATACAAAGGATACATTCAAAGCATTGATCAAGTATAACTACATCCCATCTCTGACTTAAGAGGGTCGTTGAAGTTGTAAATTTTTAGTAACCTTTTACATGCTGTTATAACATGCAGGTTGTTGCTGTAAAGCAACTTGACAGGAATGGGTTCCAAGGGAACAGGGAATTTCTTGCAGAGGTTTTGATTTTGAGTCTCCTTCATAACCCTAACCTTGTCAATTTGGTAGGATATTGTGCTGAGCGTGAGCAGAGGATTTTGGTATATCAATACATGGTCAATGGTTCTTTAGAAGATCACCTTCTTGGTAAGTCAATAGAACTTCTTAGTTGTTACACATTGTCATTGCATCACAGCTACAGTTCAGAAAGACATCCATTTTAAGTATCCAATAAATGTAATAATTAAACTCAATTTAATAGGTATATGACTGTATTCAACATGATGATTGTTTACAAATCAAAGCAAACATTCTGCAGTTTGAAGATTTTAATTTTTAAGTAGATTATGTTTTGAAAACTGTTCTCTGGAATTTGTTTTACTTTTTGGAAAAAACTTACACAGCTTTTTAGGTGTTTGGTATCAAATTCTTCGATAAAAGAATGACATGTGGAGGAACTTTTTTAAAGGAGTCAAGGATGTGGTGCTGAGTTGAAAAAAATGTCCACGTGTTATGTTTTTATCAAATAACCTAATAGTAAATACCTAAAAAACTATATGTAAGTTTTGTTCTTATCTTTTGGACAAAACTTACATACACTTTTTAAGTGTTTGCTATTAGGTTTTTCAATGAAAACATGACATGTTGAGTAAATGTTTTAAAGAAGTCAAGGATGAACTGTTGAAATGGGAAAAATGTCGACGTGTTATGTTCTTGATAAAGAACCTGATAGCAAATATCTATAAAACTGTACGTAAGTTCGTCCTTACCTTTCTAGCTGTGTGACAAACCAATAATATAGGTAACATATAATAATTCTTCTTGTAAGGTCATACCATGGTTCCCGGATCAAGAATCTCAGCATCCATACTGAAAAATAGCAGGAACTTAAGGTCTGTTCCTTGAACCTGTACCATGAATTGACCTTGAATACAGCC
The DNA here is from genome assembly GCA_034509205.1 of Ceratonia siliqua. Taxonomy (NCBI): domain Eukaryota; kingdom Viridiplantae; phylum Streptophyta; class Magnoliopsida; order Fabales; family Fabaceae; genus Ceratonia; species Ceratonia siliqua. The sequence continues at coordinate 6,193,663 of JASKGM010000011.1, read as the reverse complement.
TGGGGACTCACCCTGGCATGAATACCACAATACCACACCAGTGCAGCAACATTAAAATTTCAATTTTTATGGCATGATCCTAGTGTTATTTTATAATTAGCATCTCAAATATTATCTGACCAACAAATAAAAAATGCTTGTCAGAGTTAGACCCAGGCAGAAAGCCTTTGGATTGGAATACTAGAATAAAAATTGCAGAAGGTGCAGCAAAAGGACTCGAATATTTACATGAAGTAGCGAATCCACCAGTAATATACCGTGATTTCAAAGCATCAAACGTACTTTTGGATGAAGATTTCAACCCAAGACTCTCTGATTTTGGACTTGCAAAGCTTGGTCCAACTGGGGATCAAAGTCATGTATCCACAAGGGTGATGGGAACTTATGGCTACTGTGCTCCTGAGTATGCACTTACAGGGCAGTTGACTTCGAAATCAGATGTGTATAGCTTTGAAGTAGTGTTTTTGGAGATGATCACAGGAAGAAGAGTGATTGATAATACAAGACCAAGTGAAGAGCAAAATTTAGTCATTTGGGTAAGTCTTTTCTCACATTTCAAAAATCATGGCATTCTCTAGCATAATCTATTGAGGCACGAACAGTGTGTTAGTCATAGACATGATCATGGCTGCCTGGCCTTATAGGTCCAGTCTAAAACTAATAGATATGGGAAGCTTAAATATTTTAAAAAGGTGTTTTTTATCCTATCTTATAGGCCCAGTCTAAAAATAATCAGATATGGGAAGCTTAAATATTTTAAAAAGGTGTTTTTTATTCTATTTTAGGAGTAGGACCGGCTCTGTGCCTATTTTTTTATGTTATTTTTTCTTCAGAATGTCTAGCCCATGATTAGGTTACACTATCAAACACCATGTAACAATTTAAATTTCAGAATTTGTGGTAACATTTTAAATTTCAGAATTTGTCGTGTCTCATGTTTGCATTTCTCCAGTGTCCATATTGTATGTGTCCATACTTCTTAGATTAGGAACAAGTACAGATATATACAAGAACTTCTATCTTATCGTCACATACGGATAAGTTATTTAATTTTTTTTATTATTTTTAGTAGTTATTATTTTAATTATTTAATATTAATACATTATTATTTATATCATATATTTTTAAAAAAATTTTTAAAAAATTTTTATTTATACATAAATAATATAAAAAAAATTATAAATGAATAATATAAATTTTTTAAAAAAATTAAAAAAATTTAAAAATATTTTTAAAAAATTATATGACATAAACAATAATTTAATAATACTAAAACGAAAAAAATTAAAAAAACAGATAAAAAAATAAAAATTGGAAATGCCTTCATTTTGGGACTGTAGTGTTTCCCATATATTGAGGGTGAGGTTGATCATGCTGTCAACTTTTCAGGCACAACCACTATTGAGAGACAAAAAGAAATTTGTATTAATGGCGGATCCATTGCTAGAAGGGAATTTCCCCACAAAAGGTCTATACCAAGCTCTAGCAATCGCTGCAATGTGTCTGCAAGAGGAAGCTGATACGCGGCCTTTGATCAGCGACGTAGTCACAGCTCTTGAGTTCCTGGGAAGGAAGAAAGAGGAAGAGGACGAAGAAGAAAGTGGAGACGAGGCTTCTTGTGACGAGGACGGAGAAAGCAATGGAGACAACGAATCTGATAGTGTAGATGATGAATGTACAGAAGAATCGGAAATGAAAGCGGCATCCATATGAAAACTCAAACCCATTATTACCAGTTGGCTCAGTTACAAGCTTTTTTCACGTACAAGATTTGTTGATTTGTAGTGTCAGATTTTGATTATATTGACAAACAAGATTCTTACCAGGTGAGGCTATTTGGTAGCCCCAATTAATGAATGAGAATCGCCATTTGTTTTTTGTTCATAGCTCCACTAACATCTTGGATTTCAAAGTCGACAGTTCAAGCCCCATTCTAATATTATATCGAACAAGTTTAGTTTTGCCATTGTTAACATTTTAGTATGTAGAGAGTTGAGATGCAACCATTATTTTTATTTTTTATTATCTATGAATACTCACCATAATTTATTTTAGAAGACTATAATTATTTACCTTAACAAATTACTGAATTACTCAATTTTGTATTTATAATATCACTACATATTTTGTTTATTTAAATGACCCCAATTATATTATCTTGCGATTATGACTAGTTAGGATAGGAAGTGCTCAAGTAAAAGAACAAATTTTTTCCCATAAATTTTACATAAATTGATCATATAATAAATACAAATTTGATTAAAAAATATATAATTTACTAGATGTAGTCTAGTGACCAAGAGTTTAAAAAATTTGTAAAAAATTATAAATTTAATCTTTACTTTCGTCATGTAAAAAAAACATTTTAATAAAGTATTTTTAAAAATATTATAATAATAAGATTTATTTGTAATAATTTCAAATAATTTCTAAACAAATATCATACAAAATGACACAAGGAAAAAAATATTTGATTTGAGTAAATTATCATTTTAAAATTTAATATCTTTAAACGCATAAATGTGTTATTTGTATTTTTGCCCACATCTCCTTCTCTCTCTATAAACAAATGGCATAACTTGTATCCCTGCCTTTCGGAGCCTTATAATGAAGGTCTTTCGTATGAAGATGGAGACAGGTTTTACCCAGCCTTACTTTTGTCCATAAAAACTGGGGCTTTTTACATTTTTTTGGGTCCTATTATTTGTATTTTGTATTTTCAACTTTCAAGTATACTACTATAGGTTTTGCGTTTTTCACTCCAAATCCCCGTCTCTCCCTCCGTTGTCTGATGGCCTCCCCCTGCTCTGCTTCACTTGCAGAGCCACTTGTTTTACAGCTCAAATAAGGCCCTCGGGACCACGTATTTACAGGTTTGCCACCATCCCACCGCCGAAACGGCTCCTTGTATAAGCGACTGTGGGAGAAAGCTGGGGAGAGTTGTGGAGTTGATTGCCATGGGGGTTTCTACCCACAAGACCACTCCTTTAAGACCATATTACCCCTCCTGTTTCTGGGGTTCCCGGTCTTATTGCCGCTCTTTTGGCGTGGCTTTATCTTCTCGGTCTTTGTTGGCTCCCTCCGAAGCTCACCGCAGGTTCACTTTTGCTCCTCTTTTACTTTCTATGGAAGTTTTTATATGTGGTGCGTGAAATATTAATTCTAGCTTACCCATTTCTGAATTTCTTCAGTAACAAGTTTTAGGCACGTATCAGGGTTTTGGTGGAAACCCACGCAACCTTATGAGAGTATACAGGATAGTCGGTTGGTTTGGGTTATTTGTTTGTATTCTGTGTGCACTATTTATTTTTTTATTCTTAGGTGATAAATTTGTTCTAGGTCTTGAGGAATGTAATCTTCTATGGACAACTGTTGGGCTCTTAATTATCTCATTCTTTACTAACTTTTTGAAATTGTAATGTAGTCAATAATGCATTTTCGAAGATGAATTTTGAAAAATAAGTTTGGTAGCACATTTGGGAGGGTGGGGGTGGGGGGATTAAGAAGTGTATGTACGAATAATAGTGAGACAAATGATATACTGGATAGTGGAAATTCTTTCTCATTATTCATTTAACACATCTTCCTAACGAGTTTTCTGGCTCGTGCATAATCTTGTTTTCCTTTAGGTGATTGTTATTGTTGTGCATCTTCTACAGGATAAATTGATAGTTGAATACGCTATTACATTTAATTGATTGGTACCTTTGATTTCTTTGCATGATATGAACAGCAGAAGAAAAGTCCTCTCTATTCAGTTCACTAACAATGGCCTCCAAAATAACACCGTGTCTAGTCATTCTCTTCAATTTAGAGAAGTTTCATCCTTTCTATCAAGGAAATCTATTGGGATGTATAAATACAATGACATGGAATATAACTGTAATCTTCCATATAAGATTCCAGTTCATATTTCATTCAGGAAATTTTCATCTGCATCAACTAGCATGTTGGAGGAAACGACAGAGGAAGAAGATCTGAGTTCTTCAGATTATTGTGAAGCACAAGTTAGGATGGTGGGTCTTGCTCCTTGCAGTCGTGGAGTGTCCACTACTGCTGGTGAAGGAGAATTGTTTGGTGATAGAACTGGCTGGGCTCGGGCAAGAGATAACTTGACTGAAACTAAAATGGAAATCAATGCTCCAATTAAGTTTGAGAGGGATAATGGTAGTGCTTATGCATCTGATATATTTGCTTCCAGTAGTCAGGAGCAGGCTCTTTCTAAGAATGGGGGGTGTGATCTTCTTTTACGGCAGGATCATGGTAAACCTTTCTTATCTCCTGTTAAATATTCTAAATTAAACAATTCAAAGGTGTTGACAGACTCTGAAAGGGTGGGCAACCAGGCAATTGAATCCTCGTTGTTAATCAATAAAGATACAAGTGCTGAAGTAAACGGCAATCATGGTTTAAAAACATCTGCACAGGATGCAGCCAATGCAACATTTGCTAGACAGGCATGTATTACTGGTGAATCTAATCTTCGGGACAAGCTCTGTAGCATCTACGAAGATATATTGGTTGTTGATAATATTTCACTTGCTAAGGAAGTTGTTGGGATGCTTACAAATAAGTACAGCAATCTTATTCATGCATGTGATACTGAGGTATAAATCTTTTGAGTGTGCTCATTTGTACTATGGCTGTGCCCTGAAATGACATTCTATATTGCTAGATTTTATTATTATTTATTTTATTACTTTTTAATTTTTGGAATACTTTGGACATGAATTCAGCCCTCTGACCTTTTTAACTCATGTAAAAGTTGAAATGATATATATATTTTCTTAATCCCTTTTTGCACTTCCATGCACATCAAAAGTTGCATGCTTCTCTTGGCTAATTGTATTTTACTTTTACAAATGGTGGACACGTAATATGTGCTGATAACAATATCTTTACAGGTGGCCAAGATTGATGTTAAAGAAGAAACACCTGTAGATCATGGGGAGATAATATGCTTCAGTATTTATTCTGGTCCAGAAGCTGATTTTGGAAATGGGAAATCCTGTATCTGGGTAGATGTTCTTGATGGTGGAGGCAAAGAGCTTTTGTTTGAATTTAAGTCATTTTTTGAGGACCAATCCATAAAAAAGGTGAACTTTCCTTTCTACCTGTACTATCCCCTTCTTTCTAGGTTCTTACCTTTGTTGAGTACTTGCATCTCTTAATAGCATACTTGCTGCTCTATGTATGATACCGTACTAGCTATGATATGTGACAATCAACTAATTGCTGGTATGAAATTATCTGTGAATAGTCTGGGTAGGGGAAGTTGGATATTGTAAAGAGAGTCATATTGGCTTGCTTTGCACTGTGTTTTGAGTGGTATGAATGAACACCACATCAAAGATGGTGCATGTTTTTCCACATGATATTTTCCCCTTCATTTTCAAATTATCCAACTCCAACCATGCTGGAAGGTGTTTTATTTATATATAATTAAATGTTGATAGAGCTTGTTATCATCCTAATCCATTAAAAAGTAACCAGGGCCTTAATTGGAAAGAGTAGAGATCTAATACTTATCCATACTACCAATCAATATGATGCGTTAGCTTTATTTGTATCCTGTAGCTCTAACTCCATAGTATATTAATATGCTTTACTGGAATTGGACTAATGTTTATATTATAATTTTCAGTTTTGCACTGTTGACTTGATATATTTCTGCACTCAATTGCTCCCTCACTTGATCTCTATACTCAAAACATTAATGTGTATTAGAAATTTACATAACTTCTGGTTTCATCCTGGCCTTTTCCCAACCTAGGTTGATAAGTGGGTTCCTCTGTATTCTTTAATATCTGAATTCTGAATATTGAATGTCTCCGTGTGTGGGGGGGGGGGGGGGGGGGGGGGGGGGGGGGGGGGGGGGGGGGGGGGGGGGGGGGGGCCGGGGGTGGCCACCCCCCCCCCCCCCCCCCCCCCCCCAAAAAAAAAAACCGCCTAGTCAGTAGTGGTGGATTCTCCTTTGGGATTTTGTTTGCAAGTACTCAGCCCTACACCTCCTGCAACCAATTAACTAATTGTTGGAAGAATTGACATTTTTTTTTCTCAAGAAGGCCTCTATCAGAGTGAAATATATGCCCGCAATGTCATTCCATGAAGAACGGAAAAATAGTTCTGGCTTTATATTCCTGGTTTTTTAATTTGTGTGGTGTGTGTGTGACAGGCAATATGACTTGAAATTAAAAGTAATTTTGAAATAACTGAGTCACTTTGTCTTCTCTAGGTCTGGCATAACTATAGCTTCGATAATCATGTTATAGAGAACTATGGATTTAAAGTTTCTGGTTTTCATGCTGATACAATGCACATGGCACGATTATGGGATTCATCAAGACGTTTGGATGGTGGTTATTCTCTTGAAGCACTTACAAGTGACAAAAGGGTCATGTCTGGGGCTCAGCTGCACCAAGAAAAGGATTTGATGGGAAAGGTGTCAATGAAAACTATATTTGGGCGGAAAAAGGTGAAGAAAGATGGATCTGAGGGTAAAATGATTACCATGGCTCCTGTTGAAGAGCTACAAAGAGATGAGCGCATACCTTGGATATGTTATTCCGCCTTAGATGCTAGGAGCACTCTGAAGCTTTACGAGAGCCTAAAGAGCCATCTGTCAAAAATGCCCTGGAAAGTTGATGGGGTACAGGTGATAGGATCAGTTTCCAGAAAATTCATGTATGATTTCTATGAGGAATATTGGCGGTCATTTGGCGAGATTCTAGTCAAAATGGAATCTGAGGGAATGCTAGTTGATCGTGCATATCTTGCTGAGATAGAGAAGGTGGCCAAAGCAGAGCAAGAGGTAGCTGTTAATAGGTTCCGCAAATGGGCATCTAGGTATTGCCCTGATGCCAAGTATATGAATGTGGGAAGCGATGCTCAGTTGCGCCAGCTCCTTTTTGGTGGCACTGTGAACAGGTGCACATGATTTGATTCTTATATGGGCCATTTGTTTCTACCTTAATAAGTAGAGGCTGTGGAAGTTGAAGTCTGAAATTATTCTCATACAAACTATATTGTATTGGAGATATGCTTTGTAAAGAAGACAGGTCTCCATTATGCTAAAATTGTTATAATTATAAACTATAAAGCGCACTATTAATTAAACAAATATAGGGGGATATATTGTGTATCTGTAATATGTGTAAATTGTGTTAGCTGCATATAAATATGTTATATTGATTTTTGAGTTTAAGGGCTTTGTGGCATTGTACCGTCTTTTTTAATTTCTTGTAGTATTTGCTATATTAATTTAAATTAATTTATTTTTTAAATTCTAATTTGGAGCCTATATGGTTTAAATGGTGAAATTCTTTTCACTTGAAACTAATTGACTCTTAAGAGTTACCAGACTTCAATGCTCTGTAAATTATAATTTAGATTTTATGCTTGTCATAGCACTTCGATGGTAATTTCAGTGTATCATATTCTCTTAATAGGTTTAAAGCTAGAATTTTTTTAAATTAGTTTGCATGGTCATAATTGCAGTCATCAGAAATTCCTAGGTTCTCATTTTTTTAGTACATTTTTATATTCTCATAGTCAATCATAATGTGGTTGACTTGGATTAATTTAAGGCTTGATGTGGTCCTTTCCCAGGCTGCTGGAGGGTTAAATTTTATATGCTTGAGGGTCTGCTCTTCTTATATAAATCTGAAAATCAGAAGTGTATGTGTTCATGAATGTCAGGTCTTCCTTTAATATTTTATTTGATGTTTGTCATGAAGAAAAAAAGTGCTTCATTTTTTTTTTTTTAATGAAACGTATCATTTTCTGCTATTACAACAAAGTAGTTGAGCTACATTGATGGAAGTGAAGCTTGTGTTTACATCTGCCACATTTTTTATTACAGAAAAGACCCCAATGTGGCACTTCCAACTGAGCGGATTTTCAAAGCTCTCAATGTTGATAAAGTGATCGAAGCAGGCAAGAAGTCTCCCACAAAATATCGTGATATTAAGTTAAAGAGCGTTGGTTGTCACCTGCGGACTGAGATGTATACCGCAACTGGTTGGCCATCTGTTAGTGGTGATGCTTTAAAGGCCCTGGCTGGAAATGTTTCTGCTGAGTATGACTTTATAGATGAGACTTGTGACTTGGATCTTGATGAAGAAGATGGAAATCCTTCTAAAAGTGAAGTTGCACCTGCTGAAATAGACAAATCTGCTTATGGGACAGCTTTTTCTGCTTTTCCAACAGAGGAAGAAGGGAGAGACGCATGCCATGCAATTGCTGCTTTATGTGAAGTCTGTTCAATTGACTCTTTGATATCTAATTTCATCCTTCCCTTACAGGTAAATGATTTTATTTGTATTTTTGTCTTTTGCCCCTGGTTGTTTGTGTTGATTGTCATGTTACCCCTATGAGCTTTGACTTCAGAGAGAGGGAGGCTATGTTGCATAGGTATGGGTACGGGTATGGATATGGTAAATTTTTTTTTTAAATATAGGGTATGGATATGACAATATATATTATATAAAAACTGAATATTTTATAATATATACTATAATAAAAATAGATAGTGAATATTCTATTTTATATATATATATATACCAAAATAGTAATCCAAGTTTCCTAATATAATTTTAAAGCTTATATTTTAAAATAAAATAG
>JASKGM010000011.1:6162433-6180057 GCA_034509205.1 Ceratonia siliqua | reverse complement strand
TCATCTATAATTTTTTTGATACTATTTATTCATAAATATAAAAATTTTTAAAAAATATAAAAATATTTTAAAAAATTTTTAAAAAAATATATAATATAAATAATAATTCATTAATATTAAAAAGTAAAAAATTTAAATAAAATAAAATAAAATAAATACTTCTACGGCCACGAATTGCCCTCCAAATATTCTCTGTAGGGTATGAAATCTACGGTTTTGCTTCAAACTGTTTGATCATTTGGATATATCACACGCATACTAACTACTACAATGTTTTAGGGTCCGAATTGGTGCGTTTTTTAATTTAAAACTCTACCTGAAGTTAGGTATATAACTCATTTTGAAAGGTATCTGGACATGTCAATCTGCATTTAATTATAAAGGAAAATTATTTATAGGTGTCCAATGGAGCACTAACTTTCATAGTAATTTATGGGTACCAAATTTTTATTTAGTGTCAGTTACTATTTATTATTATTTGTCTTTAATAAAAAGTGATTATTCTGTTATAAAATAATTATTTAATTATAAAATATAATTATTATATTATGGTTATAACATAACAAGCACTAAATAAAAATTTGGTGCTCATGGGGCACTACGTGGGAAATAATTTTCCCTAATTATGACTGTAAAAGTTTTAACCTAATCTTTCCTCTTTTTTTGGGTTTTCAAAGTTTGAGACTTAATTTTTTCTATTCAGTAAGTTATCTTAAGCATTTTAATTGTTATGAAATAGGCTGCAATTAGTGTGCTGTATTCTTTAAATTGAACACAAATCAGCAACCAAGAATAAAAAGTTTTATGTCCTGGACAAGACATTCTTGCTCTACATTAGTTCTAAATTTTACTTTATTTCATATTCTGAATCTGTAGATTCTTGAAGGCTCAAAATCTTTCTGGTACTCTCTCACCAGAGTTTTCGAAGCTTCAGTATCTAAAGCAATTGTAAGATAAACCAATCCTCTCCTAGTCTCCTGTGAACTAAATGATTTTTTGTTACTCTGCATGGTGTTACAATGCCATCCTTTATACTCACGTACGTTGCCCAAGCTTCCTAATTTGTCTTGCACTTTCTTTCAAACAGGGACCTTAGTCGTAACATCATCACTGGTTCTATACCTCAACAGTGGGCTACCATGCAGTTGGTTGAGCTGTAAGAACTTCTTTTTTATGAATTCTCTGTTTCCACTGCATTGCCTCTTAAATAGCTTATTTTTAAGTAAACCAACTTCAGATTATCAGCTTTTGTTAATTGAATATGCAGCTCTTTCATGGGAAACAGATTATCAGGCCCTTTCCCGAAAGTTCTTACCAATATGACAACCCTCAGAAACCTGTATGTTGAAATTATCTCTTAATTTTCATATAAGTTTTGTTTATTTGTACACATATCGATCTAGATTCATCATGTTGGTAAATCGATTATTATGAATAGAAAACAGCAAAGTATCTGAAGTTTACGTCTGGATCATTTGGTTTGTCAATTGAATTCCTAACCCAAATTTATTTGTTCTGAATTAAGTGAAGGATTTTCCAGATATAAATCCATTCTTTTCAACATACAACTTTTTCTGCTACCTAGGGGCAACTTGCAATGGCTGCTCCAGTATTTCCTGCTTATTATAATTTCAAAATGCTTCTGTTGCTTTGTTTGAATTAAATATTTGTATATATGTTACAGGAGTATCGAAGGAAATCTGTTTTCAGGCCCCATTCCTCAAGAGATTGGGAAGTTGATCAATATAGAAAAACTGTAATTCTTTTAATCTTTTACTTAGTGCTTCTTAGAATGACAATACCCAATGCCATTTTGTTTTTCTCGGACATGCTATTCTCTATTGTTAACATCGATAATATCATGTGTTTTAGAATTTTGTCATCAAATGCATTCACAGGAGAATTACCACTGGGACTTTCCAAGTTGAGAAAATTGACTGATATGTAAGTATTCGCTTCCATACCAGGATAATTACTCTATAATCCATATTATGTAAAGTACTGAGTTGATAAAATTTTAATATTTTTTAGTGCACTGTTACTATCCAATTGGTGTAGATGGATGAACCACAAAGAAATACAAACATATATATATATATATATATATATATATATATATTATATGGGATCCATTTGCTGGTCAATGCACATCGCAGAAATATTTTAAACTGATTAATAATCATTACTTCCGTTTTATGAGGAAACAAATTATTGCTTATCCGATTTTGTTATGTATGTTTTTTATGGCTATTTTTTAATTCAACTGTAACAATTCCTGGCTTGCCTACTAACTTCTTTTTGAAATACATTTATAGGAGGATAAGTGACAATAATTTCTCCGGTAGGATACCTGATTTTATTAGCAGATGGACATCAGTTGAAAAGCTGTAAGCTTCCTTCATGCATCTTTTTTACTGTACTGTAATATTTGCTGTAATTTATCATATCACTTTTCTTTTGTTACAGGCACATGGAGGGTTGCTCACTTGAGGGGCCCATACCTGCTAGCATTTCTGCCTTGACAAGCTTAAGTGATTTGTACGAAAATGTAATACTTCATTTTCTTTTATCATAGAAGATAAATATATTAAGTGATTGTTTTGTTCTTCTTTTATATTTAGGAGGATAACTGACCTAAAAGGTAGAGGCTCCACTTTCCCACCATTAAGTAATATGGAATCAATGAAGACACTGTGAGCTCAATGGCCTAAATACTTTCACTTTCTTTTATACTTCTTTCATAATGAACTATATATTATCTTGACTTGGACATCGTAATGCAGGATACTGAGGAAATGCTCGATTAAAGGAGAGATCCCCGAATATATTGGGAATATGAACATACTGAAAATCTTGTAAGCAGTTCAACAAATGATTTTCAAGAGTTTAAACACTTGATACTTCACTTCTGGAATCATATTTCTTTTTAATAAGATCTGACTAGGATTAAAAAAAAATGATACTGGAATTTAGTGTTGTCTTATCTATGCTCCTAGTATAATGTAGGTGCTGTGTCCACAATTCTTAATGGGATCTAGATCTGTAAATTTTGTTCATGTGAGCAATTTTTTGTTGGTCAATTTTGCTACTATCTTATCTAACTTCTCATATCAAATTTTGATGAGCTATGGCCCCAAGTGTAAACTGTTTTCAAAAAAAGAAACAAGGAATTGAAATGCAAGCAAACACCAAACTGAAATGTTGGGCATGATCTGGGAGACTGGGAGACAGAAGCTACTGCATAATAAGAAGTATGGAATAACTTACTTTTTTTTTCCCTTTAAGAACATGACCATATGCTTTTCCTTTTGACAACCAGAAAAAAAACTTAGAGATAAATAAAATATTATTTGGAGAAACTAACTCCAATTTTCTAGCATCATTGAAGCAAGAGGGCAGGTAAACTATCTTCTCTTTAAGTTTAACCAAAGTACTTCCATATCTAGCAAATAGTCTGGTAGAATGTAACAACCATCTACCTTACTTTCTTCGCAACTGTACAAAGATATGTTATCAAATAGTTTGCTTAATTGACAAAATTACGAGGAAAATGAACAGTGGTGTATTAGGTTTGTTGATTAACAGGTTTTGTACAAGCAGTTTTGTCACCTCCTACATATGTACATCTGTATAGAACCTTGACATACTAATGGAAGAAAGGTCCAAAAACTGTTTTTTCCTCTATAACTTTTGTTGAAAATTTTATGATTATTGCTTTAGTGACCCATTTGTCCTTTTTTATTTTAGAAAAAAAAAATGTAAACTTCGCTCACAGAAAAGCACCTTATGAACTTTGCTTCTACAATAAAAACAATTATAAACACTCATACAAATTTCAGAGACATGTATAAAGATAGCATACACACAAACATGAATAGCATAATCTTATATCCATCTTGAAGACTAAATACTAATGTTTGCATCATTTTTCTTTCTAATGTTAATGTATATTTATCTTGGTTACTGTAGAGACTTGAGTTTCAATGACTTGACTGGAAAGATACCCGATTCTTTTGTCCAATTTGAAAAAGTGGACTTCATGTAAGTGGATGGAATGAGTGAAATGTCTTATTCAAACTTCTCATTCTCATTTCCAGTAAAACGAAATTACCTTTTTGGTGTAGTTATCTTACTGGGAACAAGCTAGCAGGGACAATACCTGGCTGGGTCCTTGGAAGAAACAATAATGTGTATGTTAACTTACTTGTCTAATTATGTTTTGCTCTTCCCTATTTGATCTTATTATTTTCTTCAGTGACCACAGATAATATGTCATTCAGAAATATTTTTTGCCTTAGTTTGAGTGCCTGGAGTTAGAGGGGTTTTTTTATTAAGAAAATATGATAGAAAAAAAAAATTAGTCAGATGGCCTATATTCTCTAGGAACTTTATTCAATTGATGATATCAACATTTTGTTATATATATTTTGGTGAACAGTGATATTTCTGACAATAACTTCAGCTGGGAGAGCTCAAGTCCAGTTGAATGTCCGCGGGGGAGTGTGTAAGTTTTACTTAAGCTGTGGTCTTTGTTTATCCTGCAGCATTTATAAGTTTATAACAGAAACAAGCATTCTGTTATTTTCAGAAATTTAGTGGAGAGCTACTCTTCTTCTGCGGATAAACAGTAAGGATTTTGTGCTTGGAATATGAAGTCCCATCTTTTGCTGTTTGAGGAATTTTCCATAAACTATGGTCTATAATATAGCTCTTATTTTCATATTCAAGACATAATCCTAAATTTTACTCCTTGTTGCAGAAATAAAATTCATGCATGCTTGAAAAGGAACTTTCCATGTGCTTCCAACCAACGTAAGTGTGTAACGACACATTATGGTTATGAATTACTTTTATCTGTGAGGTTTTAGATAGTGATTCAAACTATGGAATCTGCAAATCATTTACAAAAATTGATCAGAAATCCCCAGCTCAGTGATTAATAGCAAGAGAAAGGACATGAGAGGGGTAAAATGTCATATAACATGGTTTTGCTTAATACTAATTTGTGAAGTGTCCTTCAGTGGTCAGAGGGACAGAAATGAGAGATATGATGATTGGATAGAAACCCCATATCATGGTAGCTCGTCTACAAATGAATTAGGATTTGTTAGTTTTCTATATATGGGGTTTCCTTTGGAGATGGAGGCTTTGCACGAGCTTGTTATAATCACTTTTTGGTGCAAGTGAGGCATTTTCTGAATATGGAACCCTCACTTTTTGGGATTTTATCATTGTAATTTGCTGATAAATTTGTGTAGGAAATAAATGACATTTTGTGGGAAAAGAGATTCAGAACTCTTTATGTGGTAGAATGACCTCCCAATTGCCATGTGAATGAGCAGTATTGACAGACCACATAGATTCTGTGTTCTTTAGTTGTCTGTTTTTTTCGTTCTTCCATTAATTTGTGGAACACAGATATTTTCAACAGTAATCCACAAAATTATGATGTGAGTCCCATTGTATTTTTCTTGTGGTCCTTACAATCTTAAACATAGTTTGAGACATGGGACATAGTCACATAGAAATACTTATGCAGATTTGAAGATTTTTTAAAAAAATCAAAGAAAATAAGACAGTTAGAAGGATAAAGTTTACTCGGCAAGAAACAAATATATTTGCTTTTTGACAAGAGGTTCTTACTTCTTAAGACATATAATTATTCACAGTACAATTACTTAAACAAGTAGTTGCAAATTAATTTTTTTAAAAACTTAAAACAGGAGGATAATACAGTAATATTTTTGTATTAAAACCATGTAATCTCTTCTCTGTTAATGAAATAAACAAGATCCAACATTGGGCTTTCATATTCCAACTGAAGCTTTTAGGTTAATTAGTTGCTTGGTATTCCCAACCTATTACAAAATTTTAGTATATAGGTGAATTTCTTTTAGGTACGAATGGCGGCAGTATTCCAATGAAATCTTATTTATAAAATTTGTGTGTGTGTGTTCTAAATTATATTTTTTACTACAAGTTATTTTCATTGTTGATTATACATAACTTTCTATGCTGCAATCTATCTTTTCCATTTTGATTGGCAGATTTGCATAAAGATTTTTCTCTGCCAATCCTGATTTACATTGTTTCTTCAACAGATCATTACTCCTTGCACATTAACTGTGGTGGTAAGGAAGAAGATATCAGTGGTAATATTTATGAAGACGACAGAGAAGAAAGAGCTGCTTCAATGTATTACCCTGGTCAGAATTGGGCTCTCAGCAGCACTGGGGACTTCCTGGACAACAATATTGATTCTGATCCCTATATTGTGACCAACACATCTAAACTTTTCAATGTCTCCGACCTCAATTCCGAACTGTACACAACAGCTCGTGTTTCTCCCATTTCTCTAACATACTATGGACTCTGTCTCATGAATGGAAACTACACTGTTAAGCTCCACTTTGCAGAGATTGTGTTTATAAATGAAAGATCATTTTACAGTCTTGGGAGACGTGTATTTGATGTCTACATCCAGGTATCTATTATTTACATGATCTACACTTGATGTTAAACAATTGATTCCCACTGAATTGTGTATTGATGGAGATAAAATATATTATTATGTGCTTAAATTAAGGGGAAGTTGGTCCTGAAGGACTTCAATATCGAGAAAGAAGCTGGTGGAACTGGTAAGCCCATTGTGAAGATTTTTAATGCCACTGTCAAGCAAAATACTTTGAAGATTCAATTTTACTGGGCTGGAAAGGGGACAACAGGAATACCCACAAGAGGAAGTTATGGACCTCTAATATCTGCTATATCAGTAGATCCTAGTAAGTTATTGTAATGTCCTTCATCTTTATTTTGTGCTTTTCCATACTTAAAGAGCCCAAGCTTGATTAGATTTTGATGTGGAGACATCATATTCATACGTGTTGTGACATTTTGAATTTGTTTGGATCAATCTTGTCACCCCCAAATGTGATTTTACATTAATGTTATTGAACCAATGTTATCATGTATCCAATGAGAGCTTCTAAATGAGTCTATTTTAAATAACATGACATCAAGAGTTCTATCCATATTCCTAATGTTTTTTATATTGTAATATATATATATATACACACACACACAGAGATCTCATTGGATATTTATATGTTGTAAAAAGAACCATCACTTAAATATAGATCTCAAACTAGCTATAGATTGGCTAAGGAAATCCCGTTTGAAAAATGGATGTTGCTTACTAAAAGAATATAATTTAACACA
This sequence comes from Ceratonia siliqua, assembly GCA_034509205.1. Lineage (NCBI taxonomy): Eukaryota > Viridiplantae > Streptophyta > Magnoliopsida > Fabales > Fabaceae > Ceratonia > Ceratonia siliqua. The sequence continues at coordinate 6,172,839 of JASKGM010000011.1, read as the reverse complement.
ATTCAGAGGGGAATGAGGATTATACTATTAATGGGAAAAATAAGTGTTGGATGCTAGCAAAGCATATACATATTAGAAACCAAACTGTGAAGGAAAAGAAGGGGTTTCCTCTTTCTTCTTACAAGGTTAGATCTTACAGCCAAATGAGATTTAATTAATTTATATAAAATGTTACTGTTAACAAATGTCACAGAAGGAAAACATAGAATACATGCTAAAGGAAAGTGACATAAATCAAGAGAAATTAGAAGATGAGTACAAAATTCACTCCTAATATCTTTGTTCTAGCTGTAGACAATCCCTAGTTTTCTGTCTCTTGGTTTCCCAAGCTGCAAGACAAACGAAAAATCATGTATTCCAGCTTCCAGCATTATAACCTCTTTCCAACACCTGTTTTAACTTTAGGAGACCTTGACTGACTAATATCCTCTGTGCATCTATATCTTGAATGATATTTGTGCATCACATTTGAGAAGGGATTTTATTGCCTTCCATATCTACGAGACTCAAACAAGTAATTAAGTAAAAAGAAACTTGATAAGGTAACTTGATTCAAATTCTAGCTGGAGATGAGGGGGAAAGAATAAAAAAAAGAAACTCAAAGCAAGATCTAGGTCAACTTGGACAAAGCTATTATGTTTGAACTTTCTTGGAGTTACCCAACTGGTATTAAAGAAATTAAAATGTCTAGCAACATTGAAAAGATTAGTTTGTATTTCTACCTTTACTCCTGCTAGTTTGTGCTCTTGATTTCCATGCAAATTTTTCGTACTTCCCTTGCACAGATTTTAAACCTCCATCAGAGCATAGAAAGAGAGTTTATATTATAGTGGCGGTTGGCATTGTAGCTGCCGTTGTACTTGTTCTTATGGTCCTAGGTATCTTGAAGAGGAAGGGCTGGTTAGGAGGCAATGACTCTGTGTATAAAGGTATGATATATACCGCCAAACTCTCCCAAAACGTAATTAATTATATTCTTTTGCATAGGTATATTTTATAATTATTTATTTATTTATTTCCAATATAACATACTTCATTCTTGTACGAAGTTGTATCTTCAACAATCAGTACTAAACAATTAGTTTTGCACAATATTGTACTCCTTTGTATGGTTTGCTATTGTATGCATTTCAACAAAGGTTTGAGGGGAACATTGGGGAGCATACCTGAACTGTTGAACACCTTGATATACAAAAGCTCAATGGGAATGAAATAAAAGGGATTATGGTAGCATATAATATAGACACAGTTATAAGTTCTCTTTATTGACTTCCAGATTTGCACTTTTGTCCAGAGCTTAGAGGTGTAGATCTGCAGACGGGGTTATTCACATTAAGACAAATCAAAACAGCAACCAAAAACTTCGATGCTACTAATAAAATTGGGGAAGGTGGCTTTGGTTCTGTTTACAAGGTATTTTTATCTTCCTGCAGTCTATATTCTTGATTGCCAATTCTGTCTTATAGTTAAGTTTATATGTTACTTGATCTGAACTGAAATGCAAAAATACAGTATCAGATATCTATAGAGATGACTTGAGATAAAAAAAAAATTATACAATGAATTCCAAATTTCTTCAATGCATTATACAAATAGGTTAGCATGTAGCCCTTGGTGCATTAAGGAAAGAGCAAAACTGTCTAAATACATGATGATTGAAATATAATGATGATGTTGTAGACCTGTCCAAATTCTGAGTCCGTATTTTCATGTTTAGAATGTCAGTAAGCAAACATATATGCATCGCAACTGATGCAGGGTCTACTATCAGATGGCAAAGTAATTGCAGTAAAGCAGCTCTCCTCAAAATCTAAGCAAGGAAATCGTGAGTTTGTGAATGAGATCGGAATGATATCTGGACTTCAACATCCCAATCTTGTAAAGCTTTATGGATGTTGTGTGGAAGGGAACCAGTTAATACTGATATATGAGTATATGGAAAATAATTGTCTATCACGTGCACTTTTTGGTTAGCTTCATACTCAACCACCTTAGCCATGCTTGCCATCTGAATCAAACATATGGTCAACTAATTGATTGTCCTTCTCCCAATCATATTATATACAGGAAAGGATCCAGCCTGCAAAGGGAAACTGGACTGGACAACCAGGAAGAAAATTTGCCTTGGTATAGCTAGAGCTTTGGCTTATCTCCATGAAGAGTCGAGAATAAAAATCATACACAGGGATATAAAGACAAGTAATGTGTTGCTTGACAAGGATTTTAATGCGAAAGTTTCTGATTTTGGTTTGGCAAGACTTATTGAAGATGACAATACCCATATCAGCACTCGAATTGCAGGAACCATGTAAGTTCATCACATGTTACTACATTTTTCTCTTGTTTGCTGGTCAAAATATGTTATTGCAATTATCATATATAGTTTGGAGTGAAGCTTCATCACTTGTTCATCATAGCAACTAAAAGAATAAGGTCAATATAACGTCTGATGTGTCCATTTCCAGTATACATTCATAGCCCGCTTATATATTATTTCATTGATCACAATTTCCACCTATATGCTGGTGACGGTAATATGATGTCCCTCAGTTCCTTTTTATAATACCTTCTCATTGCTGTCATTCTGCAGTGGTTATATGGCTCCTGAGTATGCAATGCGTGGCTATTTAACTGACAAAGCAGATGTTTATAGCTTTGGGGTGGTTGTATTGGAAACTGTCAGCGGAAAGAGCAATACAAATTACAGGCCCAATGAAGAATTTGTTTACCTTCTTGATTGGGTAAATCAGAATTGATTTGAAACTTCTTTCATGTTCCTTCCTTAGAGATGTGTGATTTACTTTTTGGTCTTACATAGAAAACATTGCCCAACAAGTCTTCAAGTAATGACTGCCGTACATTACTGCTCAGTGTTCACAGTACAAATAACCCCCGGATAACTATTTGTAGCTACCCTGACAATTTATGCATTACTCCAACTGATGGCCTGACGCATACTTTAACAGCTAATATTCAAAATTTATCCAAAAACAAAAATACCACTAGTTTTACTTGTTCATATGTATGCATATTGTTTATTCAGGATTTCTCCTCAAAAAGTTACCTGCTTCTTTTCCTTGCCATTTTTTTGCTGGTTCAGTTTCTGAGTACAGCATAATTCCTATTTGCAAATAGTGTCATAAATTGAAACTGACATCTTTTTATCAAATAGTATCCATAGCCTTAAATTTTTAGCTTATTTCAGGCCTATGTTTTGCAAGAGAGAGGAAGTCTGCTGGAGTTGGTCGATCCAGATTTGGGTTCAGAATATTCAATTGAGGAGGCCATGGCTATGCTAAATGTTGCTCTCTTGTGTACCAATGCATCCCCCACACTTCGGCCAATGATGTCTCAAGTTGTCAGCATGCTCGAAGGTCAGACTGATATCCAGGATTTACTCTCTGATCCATGCTATTCAGCATCAAGTTCCAAATACAAGTCCATAAGAAATCACTTCTGGCAGAATCCGAGCCCAACACAAAGCCTGTCGATACACAGTCTATATTCCGATTCCTCTAGTTCAGATCTTGAACAGAAGAAAGCTACCATCTTGTAACTGTTAACTCAGATAGATCAGACAAGTGAAAGAGAGTCCCATAATGTCATGTATATAGCAGTCATGGTCTCTGATATGCATTTGATATTGTATTCTGTAACCATACAATCCTTCCAAAAAAATGGGAGAATGTTAGCAATATAAATAATAAAATATGTAGAAGAAATGTGTTGGTGGGTAAAAATGCCACAAATGAACATATGATTGTTACTCATCAATGCTTCTGGTGGTTTGTTTTATTTGATTTTACAGAAGATTAATGCTTCTTTCACAAAATTCATTCACAAACTACAGAGAAATCAAGTTTTTCCCCTCTCTCTAATCTCTCTCTCACTTTGGAGAGAGAAGTAAAATCACCCCTTTTTGTGTTTTGTGAGTGGACATTGTGAGAGAAGCTTTAATCAGGAAAGCATGATGTCTCTTCTTTTGGTGTCTTACAGTTGATTAAAGAACATCAATCAAACCATTTGTGGAAAAAATCAAATTTACAAAGTGGAGCTGATCTATAAAAATAATTGGAAAGTTCCATAAAAAAATGGGAAGTTATAACTCAAAAAAAAAAAAAAAAACTGTATATGTTTAATGTATGTAACTCATTTCTTCTCATAATTTCTCTCACTTGGTCTCATTAATTAAAATTGAAAAGCATATTTATCTTTAATCTATGTTTTATACTGATATGTAATTCAAATTTAATTAGAAACAAAAAGAAAAATGTGTTAGACAAGAGTCAAGACACAAGTCATTCTCTAATCATTTGAATTTTTAAATCATAAATATAAGAAAAGAAATGCCTTAATATGATACTCTGATAGAGAACTATAGGGACTTCTGTGGTTGTTAATCACTTAATATGAAAGCAACAACTTCATTTTTTTAATAAGTGATGCTAATAAAACATATATAGCATATGCTACTTTATAATTAGGTTTGCTGGCAGGTGACTATAATGAGTATGAATTACTCTGATTTCATTAGATTGAATATTATTATTTCTATTACCAACAAAAAAAAGTTTGAGATGATTAATCATTTAATTCCCCCCCCCCACCCCCACCCCCAAAAAAATCTATGTGTCTAGGTTAAAATTTATTATTAAATAAGTTGTTGGGTGTAATCCAGCAGTAAGAAACTTGAGTAGTTTACAATTTTTTTTAAAAAAATTAACCCTTCATTCTAATTATATATACTGAGAAGACTTGATATTAAAGATTCATTCTTACATATATAGTTTTTTAAATTCTTATCACATATTGTTTTTATTTGGAACACAAAAAAATATAATTAAATTGATTTGACTTCGTATTTTTTAATTTTATTTGAAATATAATTTAAGGTAGATTCTTTTTTAATTTTTTTAAAAATCATAAATATCAGATTTTAACAAAATTGATAAGATTTTGTTATCAATAATTTTTTTATGACAAAAATACTTTTTTATCCTATCATTAATCTTTGATGCAACATTAGAAAAAGATATTTATGTAAAATTAACAATTTAATTGAATTATATCATTTTAAAATAATATTCAAACTATAAAATTCAACTAAATCAATACAAAAATTAAAATTTATTAAATAAAATAATTCAATTTATTTCATTAATAAAATTTTAATTGAATTTTAGATGGAATATTTCAAACGCAGGTATATATTAAGTTAACATCATAAAATATTTATCAAATATTTCTTTATGAATATTTATCCACAAAATATTTATTCACATATTAATTATTGAATAGCATTAATATATCACTATATAAAATAGGGAACGTAAACTTTAATTATCCAAAAAGAAAAAAGAAGTTTTAATTGGTGGATACATTTGACGGTGGTGACCGGGCACCAAAGTCACCGACTCCGCTGATAGTCGCATTCCAATTTTCCATTTACTTTAACCTTTTCAGTGCTAACTTCTCACAAGCCAAACACAGATTCCTCGTTCTCTTCCTTCCCTTGTGTCTGTTGCATACAGATCCCGTCCGTCCGTCCGTCCGTCCGTCCGTCCACACTCCCATTCTCTTCGATTCGAATTTCTTGCAGCTTTGACAAAAATGGCGGCGATCTCAGTCCACAAATTCGCTCAGTGCATCACTTGCCATGCTTGGAGCCCTGAACAGTCCAGTAATATAACACTCTCATCACCATTTTGCTTTTGGTTTCCCTGTTTGTTTGCTGAGAAAATGTACTTGGTCATTATGATTTTGAAGGATGGGAGTCCCATTTATTTGTTTTGATGGTTTGGGGAAAATTGCTTCGGAGGAAGATATATGCTGGTTTTAATGGGTTTGTTTTTTCCTCGACATGTTGGGGAGTTTTGTAGATTTTTTTTTTTGGTATTTGATCTGATTTTGCTTTTTCTTTTGAGCATTTCATTTGAAGTCAAACAAATGCAAGTGGCTTTTTTTTTTGGGGGGGGAGGGGTGGCTACTGTGTGAGCCGCGCAAAGTTGAGGATTTATGTGAGTGTTTCTGTCAAATGTCGCCATTTTGCTCCAATTTTATGTACAGTTTGGATTCCTAAACTGCAGATATTACTAACTTATTTTGCCTTGCAGAAAATGAGAGATATGTAAATTAAATGTTGTTCACAATACTGCTTTTCTTTCAATCTTTTGGTCAATTTTGAGTAGGCAACTCTTTGGTCCCCAGGTGGCAATTCCAGTTTCTTATTCAATCTGATTTGAAGATTTTACACAGCAATGCTGGATTTATGTAGGAACTTGTATAACTAAAAAGCTTCTGGAAGTAGTGTATTTAAAGCAGTATATATGTTTAGTGTGCAAAGAGAAATGATAATTTGATGTCATATCTTGACTTTTCCTTAGTAGAGTAGACATTAGACAACCAGATCACATGATGAGTTGAGAAGGAACAAACCTCCTGGGAGCTTTATTATTTATTTTTAGTTAGTATTAGTAACATTTTATATCAATGGTTAGATGGAGCAGAGAAGGAGCTTAATAAAAAAGTATATTCAATGTCTATTCAGAACATTCTCTCTGTGAATCAAACATTTAACTCTTTAGCTCTTTCACTCAACTCATTCCCCCCCTCCATGTATGAGTATGAGAATTGTTAGTAGCATACTAGGATTAAGATGATGGGTACTCGTATTTGAGTATCATTAGGATTTCTTATTTAGCTTTGGCCTCTAGCCAAATGAAATAATTACCCTAGTTTTTATGATAATTTGATATCAAGAATTTGAGTGTTTTTTTTTTGTTATTTCTATTTCTTTTGTACCTTTCCTACATCACTTATGATTGCAGATTTTATGAATTTTTGATGGGGCATAATATATATTTCATCTCTTCTGTAGTGGTTGCATTTTGTCCAAACAATAATGAAGTGCATATCTATAAATTGGTTGGAGACAAATGGGAAAAGATGCATGTTCTTCAAAAGGTACTCTGCCAGTTACCTTTTTCTTTTATCAATTGCAGTAAGTTTAACCTTATTGATTCCATACTATTTCATGTATTTTAGATCTGAACATACATAGAAGAAACTTAAAAGCTTTTGGACAATCAATAAGAATGAATACAAGTATTTCAGCAATAATAAAAGTTATTATTTGAAATAAGTCAAGGTGTTCTATGAACTACTTTCTGATTCTAGTAACTCAATCCTTTGGCCATGAGGTCTTGTGGCACTCAACCAGTGAGGCTGCAAACATGGCTGTTAGCTATTTGATGACTTTTTCATGATTCAATACTTCTTTTGGAAATATTGCTTATTTGCTTTAATAAGTTGAGCTTTAGGTGCGTAGAAATATTGAGTACATTATTAATTTTTTCTGTCATGTATGTCTCCATTTATACAGCTTTCTCCTTAGATCTGTTATGAGTTATGGTTATGTTAATGTGGACTCTCAGGTGATCAGCCTATGCTCTGTTTAAGGGGTTGTCTTTGGCAGGGACTGGAGGGCTTTATTGTTTTGATGAGATTTCTTTTTTCCTGCTGTTCTTTTTTGTTTTTTTTTTTCTTCTGTATAAGAGGATATTTTATCCTCCTCTTTTTTTGTAATCTTTCTTCCCTATCGATAGCCGATTTTATTCTTTTGTCCCCCAGAAAATTATTATAAAATATCATTCTATACTGTTATTTACTGAATTTCTAGTTAGACATCAGGAGGGGTTTGTTGTCATGGAATTTTATTAAAGGAAATAAATAGTAGATAAGAGTGTCCTTTTAGTGTTATAAAATTGCTAGATTTTTATGAGCTATGAAGCTCAGTAGCTTCAGAAAAGGACCCATGTTAATGTCCAGCACATGTCAAACACTCATATTAGACACAACGCCAGACATCAAAAGTTACCTGGACTTCGAGATTTTTCTGTATCCATGTCCATACCCATGCCCTTTTTTGTGTTTGTTTCATGTCCATGCTAAGAGCTCATGAGGCTCATGGCATTGTCTTCTAATGGAGACAATGTTTTTTGGATCTGCAGAAGCTTCCTAAGAAAGTTTATTGACGATGATATAAACCCCAATTGATATGACACATTCATAGATTTTTGGTCTCTATAAGTTAATATGACAATTTGGAAGGACTGACTTCTTGCCTGTCTTGGATTAAATTTTAGTTAGAAAAGGAAAAACAGAAAGATAACTTACATAATTGTGTTATGAAAATGTGATGATCTGCAATATATATATATATGTGTGTGTGTGTGTGTGTGTGTGTGTGTGTGTGTGTGTGTGTATATATGTATATATATGTATCTATATATATATGTATCTATATACTTTCTGTTGACATGACTAATTCCATTACTACTAGAGATGTTATCATTAATTTTGAAGCAATTGGATTTCTTTTCACAGCATGACCAAGTAGTTTCTGGGATAGACTGGAGTAGAAGATCAAACAGAATAGTTACTGCGTCCCATGATCGGAATTCGTGAGTGGCTCATGGTTTAAAACATTTGACATTTTGTTCTTGGTGAATTTTTTAGTATAAAGAGGCTTAAGATCCAATATTGGTGTTAGCAATTTTTTTTTCTCTCACTTTATCAACACATACTAAAATGAAAATCATGTTTCTCTCTAGATATGTCTGGAACCTTGAAGGATCAGAATGGGTGCCAACTCTCGTTATCCTTAGGCTAAACCGTGCTGCTCTATGTGTTCAGTGGAGTCCAAAAGGTAGGAAGAACTTTTGCATGCTCCTTTCTGATGCTTGATGCATTATTGGAAGATGTAATGCTACTATAGATGATACCATGAACCAACTCTATTTAAGCAGATGTTTTATTGTCAAAGAGCCCTGGTTGATTTCAACACATATTCTAAGCAATCTAAATCTAATTCGAGCCTTTATTGTGTGGAAACCATTTCATCTTAAGGCTAAGTAATTGGAAAAGTGAGTATGATCTGTTTTCAGTGGTATTGCTACACTACTTGTGGCTCGCGTTATTATTTTCCTACATAAGAATAGCCATTGTCTTATTATTGTCATTGTTATCTTTATGCTGACCTTTACTTAGTGTTCTGATGATGCCACTAATTTTGCTGCAGTAGTGAATGCAATGTTCTTGGCTTTTGGTGTCTATCTAGGTCCATGTTTCTTGATTTTATATGTTCCTTGAACATATGCACGGATTTTTGTGCTAAAAATGTTTCCATGGTTTTTTGTTTTGTCATGAATTTGTAGGCGTACCTAACTATAATGTTAATTTGTAGTACTCTTGTTTTGGGTATCTGGTGTAATTTTATATTATATCACCTTTTTTTTTGTCTGAAGCAATTTTCAATAATATTACTGTCAATTATTCTGTAAATTTAATATATAATGTTAATCAAGGAGTTTTCTTTTTATTGGAAACTCGTATATAATCATAGTGCATTCACCAAATTCTGTACTGGCAGAGAACAAGTTTGCAGTTGGAAGTGGGGCCAAGACTGTTTGTATATGCTACTATGAACAGGAGAACAACTGGTAAGTCATCTCTTCTTTGTACTTTATTTTCTCCCTTTTATTTACATGCTAACAAATGTTGGGTATGTATTGTTTGTTAAGTTTACATGACTTCTATTTTTTAATATATATATATATATATATATATATATATATATATATTTGTTTGTTTATTTATTTATGATGGCTACGATACTTGTGGTTTATTTTCATCAAGTTCTTTCTGGATCCACTTGAACCTGCTAAGACCATAGTTTTGAGAAGTTTGTTTTAAGTGATGGACTGAACAATCCAATATTGTTTTATACATTTCTTTATAATGTTATTACACATTTTCCTTTTTCCAGTTTTTTAAGAATTTATGAAATACTAATCCTCATGGTTGCTTGAAAAGATGTTGGACTGTGAAGGATACCATTGTGGCTATTAAGTTATGAAAAGTGGTTATCCTGTTAAGAAAATGAAAAACGTGGTTAGTCAATTTCAAGCATTTTTTGATTTTGTTTTTACGGTCTAGAATATTTTTGGAATGTCCTTGAGTTCTGTAATAAAATTTTCTTTTATTTTGGTATATATGTGCAAAGCTGTATTTATAATCCGTTTCAGGTTGGAAAAAATGGTTTTATCAACAGTGCAGTATAAATCTTATGTGCTTTTATAATTGGTTCTCACTGCATCTAGTGCAAGTCAAATAATTGTTTTTTTTGGGGGATAAAAAAGAAATACATTTAGAGAAAAGAGAGAAATAATATGATAGACCCCAAGGGTATAAGAGGGAGAAAATGAGGAAGTTACTAGAGGGACAGGTGGCAGATAGTGTTAGTTATAAAAGGAGAGTAGGGGGAAGGGTGGAGGTAGGCAAGAAATGAGTGGTATGGTTGAGCACTGGCTGCTTAGTGCTGGAAAAGGGGGATGCCTAGTGCCCAT
>JASKGM010000011.1:6150656-6162333 GCA_034509205.1 Ceratonia siliqua | reverse complement strand
GCTTAGGTTGGGTCCAAAGTTTCAACCCGCAAGATTTGGTTCCAGTTTCGGGTTGATTTGAACCTGTCCAAACCCATCAATAATTGACCAATTTGAACTCTATAAAAATCAAGTGTAAAAGAAATAATAAAAAAAAGGGTCAAGTGTGTGGATTAAACTCTTCTATCAAAAAGATTAACTATACCCACAAGGAGATGACACCATATTAATCAAAATTATTCTTAAATCATTGAATACTTTTTTTATAAGACTAATTTCTCACAAAATGATTGAATTAAAAGTTTTATTATAAACATCACAAAATTTTATATTAATCACAAAATTAAAAGTCCTATAAATATATTATGAAATTAACACATCTATACTAATATATATATGTGTTTGAGGGTTAGATCATTGAACCAAATTTGTCATTATTATTCTTATATTATCTTTTTAATTTTTTTCTTTTATTTAAGGGATATAGTGTATAGTTAGCCAATATTTTTTTATATTACATTTTAAATTTACACAATTGTTTTTATAAATTGGGAGAATTTATAAAAATTAAATCGGAATATGTAGATCTTTAATTCTATTTTAAATTCATAATTCTATTTTTCTTTATAACTAATAATCTTATATGGCCGGCATAGAAAGATGAACTGTGTAGAATCTACTGGCATGTTACTTTAATTTGCTGTCACATGCTGCTATACAAATATGTAAAACAAGCTACAGATCCACAAAATCCTGCTCCCTAACATGACTTTGATACTTAGCCTTCTCCATTTTATTCCTTCATAACCAATTTCTATAAATTAAAGGCATAATTATCCTAAGGTGTCCTAACGGAAATTGTATTTTTGTATTCTTAATTGGTGTCTTTGACACATATATCAGAGGGACTAATTAATAGGCACTATTCCATCCGTTTTAAAATATTTAACGTTTAAAGAAATGATACAAAAATTAAAAAAATTATCAAATAATTTTAATTATAAAAAAAAGTAATTATATTAAATTAAATTAATTTTATTAAAGTCAATTTAAACATTATTATTGTATTGAAGATAACAATAAATAAAAATAAAATATTAAAAAAATAATAATTAAAACGGTAATGTAAAATAAAAAATAATTTGAAACAAATTAAAACTCTTAAAATAACAATTAGTATTTTAAAAGAGAAAGAGTGTATTAAAATACAGTACTCCAATAAACACCTAAAAATAATTGTTCCAAAATTAAATGAGTCAACTATTCAGCTCTTGCAAAGTGCAAACATGATATGAGACTAATTAATGAACATACCCTTGTAATTAGTTTAAATTAATAAGTAATAACGTAGGAGAGGTCTAAGTGCCTATTTATCTGTGGTGTGGAAGAAAAATAAATTTAAGAGAAAAGCACTTTTTTATTCGTGTTTCACTAATGCAAAAAATTACCTTTAAATGATAACATAATTTTTGCTATGAGAGAGAAGCAATGAAATAAACATTTTCCAATAAATCAAAATTAGAAGCAAAAAAGATATATATATTATGTGCAATTTATCTCATGTATTAAAAAATGACCAATTAATTCTTAAACACATATTTTCATGCAATTTACTCTTTCAGTTAGTACCTCTGTGAGATTTTTTATGCAATTTATCCATTCTTTTAATATATTCATTTGAAAATTTTACTAAATCATTAGCAGAATTATTAATGAAATTATTAAGAAAAATAATTGTTGACTTTTTTAGTATATAAGAGTAAAGTCGAAGAGGACTAGGTATAATTTAGCCAACAAAAGCTTACAAACATTGTCCTAAACATCAATTTTAGTAATATTATTAAAAGCATTTATTAAAAATTTGATAAAAAATGTTAAACTACCTTTTTTTATTACAGTACTTCGTAAAAAAGATAAAAAAAAATTTTGAAGGCCGTCTATAAGAAGAATGACTCTCAATCTAGAGACGAACTTAAATATATGAAATTAAAGATAATCACCTTCTAATATATATATATAAGTATTTTACTCCCTTTCCATTTCTTCTGATTTGGTCCCTATCTCAATCATTATTTATTTGTACAACAATGATAATAGAGCTGGAACAAAGCCCAACAAAAAATGAGACCTCACCAGATTTTTAGGGATTTTGGGCTAATTTAAAAGCTTATGATTTTAATATTGATTACGTGTGATTTTCTTGGGACAATCATTATATCTATATATATATATAATTTTTTTAAAGGAAATTTTCAGGTACACTATGATGATTACGTGTGATTTTCTTGGGACAATGAACCTATTATTCTCAACAATCAATCCTTCACGAGTCAATCCCATGTTCAGTATTCCCCAGCTGACTCCTGGTGTTAAAGTATTCCTTCCTTATAGTCAACTTCACCACTTCACAGACATTTTCAATTTATATATTCATGAGGACGGCAGTGACTTCAAGAATGGTTGACCTTGTAATAACAATCAATTGGGATTACTAATTTATTCCTAGCATGAACACAAACAGATAAGATATCACGACACAGTAAAATTTAAAATATCATACTATATTTGATACAAGTATTTGATATGTATCAAAAGCAAACACAATTCGTCGAGTCAACATATTCTTAAAATTCTTGAGTTTCATATCTTTGCTTATGGTGCCTGTTATAAGTGCATCCTCTCATACCTAATGCAATCTTGAGAAATTTAAAGAAAATAAAATTGTATTCTTACTATCAGCTTGAGCTTTTGATGCAATAATAAGTACTAACAAGTGGTAGAAAAGCGTAGTTACACGCTTAAATCCGAGTGAGATTGTTAACTTTATTAGGGAGGCGTCTCCTATAAACTAATTGTCCTTTTATAAAATGTGATAGATTTTTGTTAGAAAACCACAGGTTCCTATAAATATATGAACCAACACATAGATAAGGCAATCTAAAGGAATGAGTTCAAATTTGTCAAACTTCTTAATCCTCAAAACTTCACCAATGGCTGTGGAATTGAGCTATTTTCTCATATGGGTGATCTTCCTTCCCTTGGTTGCATTACTTTCTTTCAGTTTCTTGAGGCACAAGCAAAGCTGCAACAGAAGCACGAGAAAACTGCCACCAGGGGAAATGGGGCTTCCATGGATAGGGGAGACCATGGAATTCTTCAATGCCCAAAGAAGAAACCGATTGTTTGAAGAATTCTTTCATCCTCGAATTCTAAAACATGGAAAGATCTTCAAAACAAGGCTAATGGGTTCTCCAACAGTGGTCGTGAACGGAGCTGAGGCCAATAGGTTCTTCTTGTCCAATGAGTTCAAGCTGGTGAAAAGCTCCTGGCCTTCTTCCTCAGTTCAGCTCATGGGCAGGGACTCCATCATGGAGAAAGATGGAGATAGACACCGTAGCCTCCGTGGAGTTATAGGCACAAGCTTTCGGTATTCTGGGCTTGAGATATTAGTTCCAACTTTGTGCAAGTCTGTTCAATCGCATTTAGCAAGAAACTGGCATGGCCAGCAAAAATTGAGCCTTTACCGTTCGACGAAAGTCCTGACTTTCAGTGTAGTGTTCGAGTACTTGTTGGGGATCAATGTGGAGCCAGGGGTGCTAGATTCTTTTGAGAGAGTTCTGGTAGGAGTGTTTTCTCCAGCAGTTATGGTTCCTGGCTCTAAGTTTTGGAGAGCAAAGAAAGCAAGGATGGAGATAGAGAAGATGTTGATGAAGGTGGTGAGAGAGAAGAGAAGGGAAATGGAAGGAAGGTTAAAGAAAGAGAAGGATGGAATGCTGCTGTCTAAATTGGTGGCTGGGATGATTCAAGGGGAAATTAGTGAACAAGAGGTTATAGATAATGTGGTTCTGCTAGTTTTTGCAGCTCATGATACTACTTCTTTTGCCATCGCCATGACATTCAAGATGCTGGCTCAGCATCCTGCCTGCTACAGCAAAGTCCTTCAAGGTACTGTGTGTTATGATTTCCTGTAGTTTAAAATCAATAATTTTCTTGGTATCCAAACAGAAGTTGATGTTTTGAAGTATCTAACTTTATGCAGAACATGTTGCTATAAGGAGTAGCAAAAGATGGGGTGAGAATCTGACACTGGAGGACATAAAGAAGATGAATTATACCTGGCAAGTTGCTAGAGAAAGCATGAGATTGTTTCCTCCTATCTTTGGCTCTTTCAGAAAGGCAATCGCTGACATTGATTATGAAGAATTCACAATTCCCCAAGGATGGAAGGTGAACCACTTTCTTACTTCCTTATTCTATAGCTTACAATTAAGGGTAAATTATATTTTCTAATTTATCCTTATGGTTTTGACTCGAGATTAGTTTATTTGTTTTTGTGATTTAAAGTGTTATTTAATTATTATGATTTTTTTTGTTACCATTTAACCATTTTTGGTATTTTCATCAAAATGTTAATAGAAATAATCATGTAAATGATAAAAGATGAATATTTTCAGTGTTTTGAAATTAATACTAGAATTAACAACCAAACAAATTAATTAGCAGACAAATACAATGTTTCGAAGGCAACATTTTTAATTTTTAAATGTCATTTTTTCTCCAACAATAGATTCATAATCCTATAAAATTATTTAAAGTACAAGTGAAATCAACTTTTGATATAAAAACTGTTTATTATTTTAACGTTTATAGAGTTATTTTCAGGAGAATTCTTTGATACCCATAAGATACCAATGACGGTGTAGATAGCAGGGTTATAAACCATTGGATGGCTTTAGTATCTCATAGGTACCAAAGAAAAGCCCTTATTTCCATTAAAATACATAAAATATCACAAAATAGTTAAGTGGTAATATAGTATACCAAAGAGGAGTTAAATGACACTTTAAACTAAAAGGAGCAAACTAATTTCAGACCAAATCTCAAGAGGATAAATTGTAATTTGCCCTTAAATTAATTACATGTATAGCTTAAAATTTTTGGTTTGGTGATTTTGTGTAGGTGCTGTGGACAGCGTATGGGACACATTACAGTGCAGAGTATTTCAAGGATCCTCTAGGCTTCAACCCAAGTAGGTTTAATGAGGCAATTCCACCATATGCCTTTGTTCCCTTTGGAGGAGGGCCAAGAGTTTGTGCTGGCTACCAATTGGCTAAGCTCAATATCCTCATCTTTCTGCATTATGTTGTGACCCAATATGACTGGTCCTTACTGCACCCAGAGGAGCCTATTACTATGGATCCCCTGCCCTTCCCTTCTCTTGGAATGCCCATCAAAATTTCTCCCAAGTGTCCTTGAGCCAACCACAAAAATAGATTTCTTAGTTCACACATTAAATTGTACTTTGATCACCATACCAACCAAAAGACAAAAAAAAGGTTAAATTTATTCTCGTATTCACTTTTCTTAATTCCTATCCTTAAACTCAAGTCTGCAATTGGCAGCATTCAGTGGTGCCAGTTAGGAGCAAGATCTAACCGGAATTGTACACTAGTTAAAATAAAGAGAAAGTTCTTTTCAAGTGCCTTTATAGGTTTTGCATTTCAAATAGTGTTTCATGAGTATTTTTTTCTGACATTTTGAGGCACCGTTATGAAATTATCTAAAACATCAGAGAATTAACATTTTGGATAACTATACTTCTGAAAGCATTAAAAGAATAATTAACTCAAATAAAATTAGCATGTTAATTTCATTATATTTTACTAAAGCAACTTATAACATTTGATATCATTGTTTAGTTTACAAGTTTTTCCGCACAGCATATTTTTTAGTGGCATCTTTATAACCAATTCAAGTAGAAAATATTCTGAGAAAATGAATCTTTAATACAAAGACAACTAAATATATATGATTGTCTATGTTACTGAAAACACAAGTCAGTTGTCTCCAAGAAACCTAACAGTTACGTATCTGATGGCTTAAGTCTTATGGCCGACCTGAAAATTTTAAAACAAATGGTATAAAAAATGATATCAAGTCAACTGTCATGAAAATTTTCTTTTGATCCTTTGTTAGTGTAATTTATGAAGCATAGACATTTCAAACATATCCAATAAATGTTGGATATTCGTATTAGATACCATGCAACATTTTAAATTACATATAGACTGAGTACACTTCTGATTTTATTGTATCATAGACTTAGTGTTTATGTTATATCTAGTGTTCATGCCAGTGTCTCGTATCATGCTTCATAGGGTGTAGCTAAACGAGTATAAAGATTAAAATTAAAATGAAACTAGTATTCTTCCTTTTAAAACTGCTGTTATATTGAATTAATTTAAAACCAAATATCTGGAATATTAAAGTGAAGAGTAACCCATTTCAGAAGAAAAAGATCTTCAGCAAAAGCTATTCCATTAAATACATATAACAGAAAAATGTATCGTTGTGTTTTGAGTGTGTGGGAAAGAAAGAGAGAGAGAGGCATAGAAACAGCTAATATGCCTTTTATTGATGTCACGTGACAGATTAATTATGATAATACAAAACCCTATCTTGAAGATACACCAAGAACATCAAACTTTCATAATAGATCTTCCAAAACAGTGGACCACCGTCCATGGAGAGCAACAGCTTCAGAAAACAATGGTAGATTGTTTCAGAAAACATGGTTATGGGATTATGTGTTCATAGTTACAGTTACAGACTTCAGTTAGGGCCAGGAAATTTAACTATTTCCCAATCATAAAGAGTTCTCCCCCCCCCCCCCCCCCGGGGGAAACTATTGACTCGAGTTATCTACAAGATTTACTGACAGAAAATTACTACAAAAAAGTAATCAAAAAGAAAAATTGTGGAGATAAAATTAACCCTTGCTCAAATTAATCATTTTGTGGAAATACAATGTCATAAACAATTTAACAAAAATAATGACATTTTCGTACTATATGTAAGGCAGCATTTTTGAAAGTTAACAAACTTGATTTTCGTCTATTGAGAAGGTAGCTCTTTAACGCTCACCATGGGATCTGGCAGTAGCTTGTGATCTGGTGGCTTCATCCCTCTTCTACACCAATGATTTACAAATAAACTTTCCAGTTTCCTCACCTATCATTAGAATCAAATATATGTATTAAAACACAGAGGAGAAGAAAATGAAAAAATATACCCTGGTATGAGTATGATTATAGAGCAAAATTTTTGGGCAAATATGCATTAGTCTTCTCAAAAGCACAACAAACCAAATCCAAAAGGGCTCAAAGAATAATTTCCATAGGCGTCTAGAAAGTAAAACAAGCTATATAAGTTTTCCAGCATGTATCACTCAAAGAAAATGATATTCCTCTTTGATTTTTCATATAGAACTTGATGCAGATCGAGTAGCCTGGGTTTCATGGAGAAGTATGATATGATGGGGAGAAGCTTTAGTTTAGTTATACTGTGTCATTCTGTGGGTTCTCTGCTTTATTGTTATTTCCCTCTGCTATGTCGTTTTATTGTGCTTGTCATTTTGGGGACTTTGCTGCTCTGTTTTTGCATTTTCGTTTAGGTCCATTTATATGCTGTGAAGTGTGTATCTCTTGAACTAGTTTTTGAACATTGATATTAAGGAAAACACCTGTTGTGGGTTCTCGTCCTTGGGTAGTGATCGAGAGACTATAGCTGGTTTATGTGTTGATTTCTGGTAGCCTTTTCAGTTCAGTTCACTTTGTTTGCATTTGCTGGTTTAGTTTCTCCCTGCTACCCATCCTGCGCTGCATCAGCTGGTATTAGAGCTTTGGGGAGCGATCTACTGTGGTGCAAAGGGAAGTTCGTGGAGGAAGAAATGCAGTAATGGGTGAAGTATGCAAAAGAGAAGCACAAATAGCGGCACGGTTGCAATGTATGGAAGAGAAATTGTAGTTGATGGTTGACCAGTTTGACGAACTTGCCGATTGAGTAGCCACCCTCAATGTCGGCACCCGGCATTGACGACAATGGAATTCTTTATCTACAAATTATTGCGAGGTGGAGAGTGACGAAGGGGAAGAATGCCCCAATTAGTTTGCAAGACGTGGAAGTATGGAGGAGCGTTCCTTGACCCGTCACAACACTAGCCGATGGAAGTCAAGATTCAAAGTTGACATTCATGAGTTTCATGGATGTTTACAACTTGAGGAGATCCTGGAACTAGAGGCAGTTGAGGACATGCCCAAACCCATTTATGATGATTATCCTGATGAAAATGATCATAATGACTATGGTAGTAGTACGAAGTTGGGTGAAGGAGGTTATGAGGAAGAATGGAGGCATTCGCTCTTATTCCAGCAAATAAAATTTCTGAGGTAATGAAAACTATGGAAGATGACTTGGAGTCAGCTCTTGATGGTAGTATTTTCCCACCTTCTGGAGAGCTGAAACCTGATTTTAATGATTCAAATGTTGATGATAATGAAGTTTCCAGAGATGATTCATACTTTGAGAAAGAGGTTGAAGCAACTCTTCTTAGGGCTGTTCATGAAAACATACAAGAAAATGCTATTTTAAGTTGGGAAGAAGAGAAACAAGCAATTAAGCATTTTCGAATAATAAAGCACTATGAACGTTGTGAAAGGCACTGCCCGGGAGAACCTCTTACCTTACTAGTTTGTCTTTCTGAAGGACACAAACCACCTATCAAGTGGCCCAAAAGCAGAGACCAGGCGTGGAAAGCAAATATACCTCAAACCCACCTTGCAACTGAGAATCTGATCAGAATTGGATGGCTGTAAAAGGTGAAAAGATCGTTTTTCTAGGTAAGGAGACACACTTTCATAAAGGTGCTGATATATACATTGCATCAACTGCAAATATGCTAATAATTGAATACATGGCTGTTTGCAAGCTTAAGCCAGATGCAAGGGATCCTGTTTTGTGCTTTGTTGGTCCGCCAAGTGTTGAGAAAACATCTTTAGCATCTTCTAGTGCTGCTGTGTTGGGCAGACAATTTGTGCGTATATCCCTTGGTGGAGTCAAGGATGAGGTTGATATTAGAGGACATAGGGGAGCATACATTGGAAGCATGCCTGGGCGACTTATAGACTGATTAAAGAAAGTGGCTGCTTGCAATCCTGTCATGTTGCTGGATGAAATTGACAAGACAGGTTCTGATGCTCGTGGAGATGGTAAAATTTGTGATAAAAGTGATGGATGCAAAGGAGCTAACGTCCAATCATTTCTTACTCCTAATGACAGGACTTTGGAAGACGGAGACATGGTTTGATCTAGAAAACCAATCAATTCATACAAACACCAAAACATGGATGTCCCGGAAAGAACTATTGTTGCTATAGACCGTAATGAAGATAATTATGTTGTGGTGAGGATCCATGGTATTCATGACCCTTTAAGGATATACTTCAACTCTGGAACGTGTCACATTAAATTTGATAGTTGGTGATAGGGTACACTTGAAGGAAGAAGATGAGAAGCACTCATCAGTGGGTATTCCACATTCTGTTGTTTGTCATCTTCTTGGTGTGAACAGTCATAGCCATGTTGGTAAATCAGTTGATCTCGGTAATGAAGTGGAAATGAGTTCTAATGTAGCTATTTTGAAGAATGAAATTGGCTAGTTTGATGATAGAAATAAAACAAGTGCTATGCTTTATGCCCGTATAGAGAATGATGCAACTTTATTAGAACTATAGTTGTAGATCGGTCTACAATTCTCTTACAGATTGTTGGTCTAGTTGTTGCTTCATTTCTTACTACATTCATCTTGGACTGGAGGGTAATGCTTGTTGTTGTCATAGCCACATATTCTTTGATCATTAGCGGTCACATCAGCAAGAAACTTTTCTTTCAAGGATATGGTGGCAACTTGAGCAAGGCATATTTAAAAGCCAACATGCTGGCTGAGAAAGCTGCGTTCATTTACACGGGGCTAAATATCTGGCATATTCTATGGCAATTCTCTTAGTGAAGATGTGAATTCAAGGGTGAATTCTCTTCAACCCGGCGAGGATGATGTAGACCGAGTAGCTTGGGTTTCATGGAGAAGTATGATATGATGGGGAGAAGCTTTAGTTTAGTTATACTGTGTCATTTTGTGGGTCCTCTGCTTTATTGTTATTTCCCTCTGCTATGTCGTTTTATTGTGCTTGTTGTTTTGGGGCCTTTGCTGCTCTGTTTTTGTGTTTTAGTTTAGGGCTGTTTATATGCCGTGAAGTGTGTATCTCTTGAACTAGTTTTTGAATATTGATATTAAGGAAAACACCCATTGTGGGTTCTCGTCCTTGGGTTGTGATCCTAAGAGACTATAGCTGGTTTATGTGTTGATTGCTGGCAGCTTTTTCAGTTCAGTTCACTTTGTTCGCATTTGCTGGTTTAGTTTCTCCTTGCTACCCATCCTACGCTGCATCAGAACTTCATAGCAATAAATTAAACATATTCATCCATGCCACCCGAGGCCAGCTCTGGTGGTTGGGGGGCGGGTTTGAGTAAAAGGTCGTAAATTCGATCCTTCTCTTGCACCAAAAAACAAAATGTAAAAGGTACTCAGATTTCGCACACCAAGTCAGCCGAAAGACAAGGGTTACAATTTATCCTTCCAATGGTCTCATAAAACTGTACAAGACATTGCCCAAACTTTTTTCTCTCTACCTCCTGTTTCGTATTTTCTCTCCACCCCCTTTCCCAAGATAAAAAACTGTTTGGCTTACATGTAAACATATTCTCATTATTCCAACCTCTGAATTTATGGCCAACAAATCAAAGAGAAAACATTGAATTTAGCCCTTTAAACTCTTCCAAATCCTTTTTAACTAATTGCTAGTACAGCCTTGTTACTGTTTTTCTCAAAAGCTCAGTCATCTAATGAATTGGTACCTTCCCTTTGCTGAAGGTTACAAAAGCTAAGTCATCTGATTTTCCCTGCTCAGACAGGGACCATCTTAGAAAAGCACATGTCATTCCCTTAAAATCTAAATAAGATCTTAAAGAGAGAGGAAAAAGAAAATAAACAAAGACACATGCCAGTCTTAAAGAGAGAGAAAACAGAAAAGCATATGGCATTCGATATACACATTCCAACCTTTCTTCATGCAAGCAACTTCAAAGATCAAATAATGCTCTACCCTATAAAATTGTATTCTTATATTATTCTGAAAATCCTGGAACCTGATTTACCCTTCAATGGTCTCAAAATTCATGCTTCTCATATTCTTACACAGTTTCTTGCCTAACATTCAGAGTGCCAGAACAAATAAGATTGTGGTTCCTGTTTTGTCATAACTCGTAAGTGAGCCCTTCAACGTGAGGGTCTTATCATACCAGAAACACTTCACTGATCCATGTAAGTTCCTATACCTCTATCCAAACAGCTGTACCCCTAGCCAAATGAATGCATAAATACCATGATAACTGTCAATCTTATAATTAAATTTCTCTTCCCTGGCTACATCATCTCAAGTGTTGGAACTCAAGACCCCCAAATACGTACCTTGATTGTATTGAATCTACAAAGACAATATTTCTGAGGCAAACTCTGATGTGGAAATATTATCATGCATCAGCCATTAGGAATTTCCATTTTCAGATTAAATGGAACAAAATCAAGTATAAAAACATGAAATGAAGGTCTTCATAAAATTAATGAACAATGATGCCAAAGAGTAACCATCTCTAACATCTTGGCTCAATTATTGAAAAGGAATATGGCATCGAGTAGGATGCTGTCACAACCCAATCCAACAAGTTGGATCCAAGTCCTACATATATAGCCCACTAACCTTACTCCCCTTTCCGAAGTAGACTTCGGTTCATTCTTGTCCTC
>JASKGM010000011.1:6126494-6136731 GCA_034509205.1 Ceratonia siliqua | reverse complement strand
CCCCCCCCCCCCCCCCCCCCCCCCCCCCCCCCCCCCCCCCCCCCCCCCCCCCCCCCCCCCCCCCCCAATAAAAAAACACACGCGCTTACTCTTTGCAGGTCATTAAATCAGTCTACATAAAATAATAATTTGGCATTTAAAAAGCACGAATACTAACTCCAATATGAGACAACATACAAATACTGTGACATGATAAGATACGAGTAACAAACACATATCAAATACGACACAACTCTAATTTTGGCATATCTATGCTTCATGGTTTGACATGATATAAAAATCTAAAATCTGATAGTCTACGCACAATGTACAATGTATGCATAGTCTACACAGGGTGATGCAAAGAATTTACTGTCAGACAAAAATCATTTGGGCAAATTAGAACTTGAACCATTGGTAAGGAGAGAACACAGTCAGAAAACTACAGCAAAAGTGAAAGAAAATCAAAGGATATTATAACCTGATTTAATACTTTTTAAAGCTTTTACCATAATGATAAATTTAGAGGAAAATGGCAAGGGAAATGAAGCCAAATAGAAGTCTTTCACCATCTCCAATCTCCAGAAGTATGCAAGGATAGCCTAAAGGGTAAAAATTTAACAATCATGTAATGAGTAGGCAGACATCTATACAACATAAAGAATCACTCACTCATTCACTCAATCTGGCTCTACCCTCTGTGTGGGTTTGGTGTTACTATCCTTGAATGATCATAATGAACAAATAAAGCTTCATTATCCAAAATTCCAAATGGGTCATCTCTGATCTGATTCTTCTCAGATTCAGAATTTTTTTTGTTCTTTCAAAAAGACAAACTTGGAGATATATGGAATTGATTGGCAACTGGAATGGGTACAAAGGCAATTGTACAACCAGGCCAAGTTATGTGGTTGTCAATCATACCCTTGAGTTGTCTCCGGTATATGGCTTTCAGAATCCCCTAACTTCTTTTCAGTATCAGTTTGACCAGAAGGATCCTTCATAGATTCAATTTCCATGCTGGCAGAGCGGCTCTTTCTAGTCCTTCGATCCTGAAAGTGATTATATCAATCAGTTATTTAGCTTAAATTTCAGTACTTTGACTAGCAACGCAACCTAGAGAGGACCCTGGATCCATGCCAACAGATATATAATATTTTGTATATAATCATAAAAACTTCATGCATACTTCAAAGAGTAAGTTCTTAGGAGAAATTTGGGAAAAGAAAAAAGCAGAAGTGTGCATTCAAGTGTAGAATCAGGCTGTTTGTGATTGGTCACTCAAGTTCAATGATTATTCCATATGTATACAAACTAACACAAACTAGACATACAGAAATCTATAATTCTTGTTCTGGCAAAAATATGGCTATTACATGATGATGATATTATTATGCATCATAAAGCTATGTATGTAAAAAAAAAAAAATCCCCATGATATTGAGTGTTGACTAGATTCTGAGTAGATTGTAAATATGTAGCCAGAAAAAAATCAAAGAAAGAAAATTTTTCCTGAGTTGTCACCCAATGTTTCAATTATTCTAGTTGATGGTATGTCAGACAACATATGCATATACAGGAAAGTAACGATGAGAATGCACAAAGCGTCCAAAAGTTGCAGAAATGTGGAAACAAATTCAGTCCTCAAGTAAACAATGGAAGTTATATATAGGAGGATAAGATATTGATGTGAACCTCTCGGAATGGATATTCATCAGCTTCAAGCATCCTCACAACCTGACTCATTTTAGGTCTCTTGTCCGCATCAGGATCAACACACCTAAGTGCCACCAGAAGAGCACGCTTTAAAGCCCGTGTTGGTGGTTTAACTTCAAGGCATGGGTCCATGACTTCCTCGGCTCTTTTTGTACCCACCATAATCTTGAGCCATTCAACAAGATTAACCTGTCAGGAGGATACACAAATGCCCATCAGCTTGTGAAGAGCAACGATTACATCTGATAGAAGACTTAATTAAACTGGCAAGCTGGCAGATGGAGTTCATAAGCATTTGGTACCTCATGATCAACACGTGCATAGTCTACCGGGTCCCTTCCAGTAATTGCTTCCAGAAGCAGGACACCAAAGCTGTAAATGTCACTCTTCTCATTTAACAAACCAGAATTAGCATATTCTGGTGCCACATAACTGAAATATAGAACAGAATAAGTTTCCAAATGCACAACTCTTTTAATCAAATATAACGAAAGAATATTGTAGTCTGTATACCCAAATGTTCCCATTACTCTAGTGGTTATGTGACTTTCTCCTGAATCCAAGAGTTTGGCCAAACCAAAATCAGAAACCTTTGCATTGAACTCATCATCAATCAATATGTTGCTAGACTTTATATCCCGGTGAACAACTTTTGGTTCTATTGCTTCATGTAAGTATGCAAGCCTGCCACCAGTCACAGTATAATATTTTAGCTTCCAATATTATTGAAGTCCACCATAAATTGAAGTACCCAAACTTTAAAAAGTTCATAACAAGTTTAAAATCAATTATGAGAAAGATTGAAACTCCCAAGAAGTATATTTGGTAACTATTTCTCAGCAACTACAGTCTTCACACCTTAGAAAATCTAGGGATCAGATCCTATGCTCACTAAGATTAGGCGGTTAAATCAGTAATCCACTGGAGGAGAGACTATAGTCTTGTGTTGTCCAGAAAGGCAGAAACCTGATGGACTCAAATGGATCCCAAAATATGTGAATATATAAAGGCTATAATCTAACACTATGTAAATATAGAAATGAACTGTCAAAATATATATGATATATTTTGACACAGAAAATGGTAATAATAATAATAATAATAATAATCATAATGGAAAGCAACACAAAACAAGAGGTAGATTGAATTGTCTATGATCAGTCGACCACTACCATTCAGAGCCGAGGGTTCAAAGACAAGCCTACTGAGTAATTTTGCATCAGAGAATAGAGATGACTAGTTGAACTTACGCTTTGGCGGTGCCAAGTATAACTTTCATGCGGGCCTCCCAGGTAAGTGTCCCATGTTGGCGCATGGCCCCATGTAACCATTGTTCTAAGTTACCATTATTCACATATTCGTACACCAGCAGCCTGATTACCAATTAGAAAGTACATTTTTTATGAAAGAAAAATAAACATATAATAATAAAATTTTTTTTATCATAAGCCCAAAGCTTGAGCTATTAATGAGCATAGAAGAGATAGTATGCACTTGTAATAGCATGAGAACAAAACATTTTGTTAAAAGGCAAAGTAACAAATTTCACCTGTGAACTCCTTCTATGCAAAATCCAAGCAGGCGCACGAGATTTTTATGTCGAACATGGCCTATAGCCTCCACTTCAACCCTGAATTCTTTCTCTGCTTGTCCCCTATGAACCCATACAATTACAGATCAAGATTCAACAAAACCATTGTTTAAGTAAGATAATGTCAACAAGCACAACAGGAAAAAAGAAATATATCCTTACAAGTTATTAAGAAGTTTCTTTACTGCCACCTCAGTTCCATTGATCAGTGTTCCCTTGTAAACAACCCCATATCCACCCTCACCAAGCACAGTCTCTGCTGAGAAATGATTTGTCGCAAGTTCCAGATCCCTAAGTGTAAACCAATGGCCCCACCCAAGATGAGAAATTTCTGGCAAGCCAATTAAAGGAGAGGCAGTCACCAGCCCTCCATATGACAATGTAGACTGCTTCTTAACAGTCCCAGAGCTCCCTTCTTCCCCTGACAGTGAACCACATCCTCTCTCATGATGATATATGGAACTGCACTGACTAATATTGTCAGGATCACTGGATTTGTTCATGCCCAATTGAACTAACACCTTATCTGTATTCTTATCACTTGCCTTGTCATGAAAAGGAATAAATACACTTTCTGGGTGACTATGAGAACTCTGCACCCCAACCTTGTCAACCTTGATATCTTTTGAGACATTTGGTATTTGGGATACAGAGTGCTTGTCCAGTGATCTCCTAGACTTTCTCCAAAACATCACCCATATAGATAGTATACAAAGAATCAGCACTATAAATGCACCAACACCTATCCCAATTAAGACCCATAGTTTTATACCTAAAAATATCTTCTTCGACAGTTCCACATTCAAAGAACTATTGGATGACATAATTGGATGCTACAAGTCAATCAAATCGTCCTCCAAGTTCTTCTGCTAGAAGAATTAAGACATTCCGCCTGAGTACAAGAATCAAGTTAAGCACCCTTTACACATGGCTTGGAAATGCACATTTGAACACTCTAATTTGCAGCGAACGTTTCATTTGTTGCAATGAACCCCCATAAACAAAAACCAAAGTCAACGACCAATTGCAGCTCTATCATGATTTAAGATCATTCCAGCCTAAGAAATTTTCCATCAGTTAAATTTGACGATATAGATTCCAATATAAGTTTAGAAGGAGAAGCGTATGCGAGGCAATTACGGAAAATTCAAGGGAGTTCAATCGTTCCAAACCAGAAAGCAATGTATAAAATTTAACAAATCAGAAACCCATTTGCGTCTATGTCACCCAAATGAGAAAAGGCATATCAAATTAAATATTTCCGGGGGAAGTAATGGCCTATCCATTAGCCCAACATTTCTAATCACCAGCACAAATCAATAAGAAAAGGAAACTTAGAAAGCATCACTTATGATCCAAGTAAACGAAAGATAAAGCAAAATGAGAGTTGTCCAAAAAGTGGTTCAGAAAGACAAAGCATTTACCTTGGTATTGATCTAAGCAAGCCTCCTTGATCGTCTACCTTTAGCAATCAAAGAAGCAATAGATGGCCTTCTTTTTGAACCGACAGAAACGTAATGAGCATAGATAAGCGCAGGTATACCCACAAACCCTACCAAATCCAGATACTACAAAGGATGCAGTTGCAGAGGAGTGGTTAACAAGTGGGGATTCTGGCCTGAAGTGGGCCGAAAATAACTCAGGGTATGATATTAAAAAGAATGGAAGATAATGCCAGACAAAAATCTTATTTCCAAGGAAAATTGCAGAGAGTGGGAGAGCGAAAATGGCTAGATTTTAGAGAACAGAAAAGCAACGGAGGGTAAAGTGGTTGGTGGGTATTGTTCCTGAGGTTCAGAGCGGGACCTCAGCAAGCCGGAAAGGAAGCTTAGTTTGTAATGGAGGAAACCAGAGAGAGGGTAAGAAACAGTAAAGGGAAGCAAAAATGAAATGAAAAGGGGTGGCATTTATAGCTGGTAGCAAAATTGTATTGAATAAGCAACAAAAGTAAAGTGAAGAAGAGATAGAAAGAGAGGAAGAGAGAGAGAGGGGGGGGGGAGGCAAGGTCCTACCTCAATCCAAACAAAAGTGAGCTCCAAATCTTGGCTTGCTCCAAGGTTTTCTTACCAAATTGTCCTAATGGGTATGAGCTAAGAAGGAAAAATCTAACGAAAATCTCTGAAAGATGGCATCATTCTCTGTCACAAACAGCATATTATTTTGCAATTGACAGGCAAATTGGGTTTGTGGACATCCATAAACTTGAAAGGTTACAGAAAAAATTAACATATTTTGATTTCTAGCTAGCTGTCATACATATTTATTGTGTTTTTGTGTCCTTGCAGACCCCAATTTCTAGTACGAAAGTTTGTAGATTGTTTCCTAGTACAGAATGTGATGGCTCTGTGACTTAGCAGGATTGACGATGCATTACCAGGCCGGATTCATTTGCATTTGGTATTATAGAACACAATCATCATGCATTATCATGGCTCAGTAAATAATTTTGCTTTTTTCAGAATATTTATTCTTGTAATTATGAATTTATTTTTATGATGATTTTTCGCAACTGAAATACCAAGGCCATGATGAAATGAAATAATAGAGTGGTAGGAGTTATTATAAGAAAAACTAAGTTACTTTTCCTTTGATCTATTGATAAAAAAACATATTTCTTTGTTTTAGTTTTCCAATCTTAAGCTTATAATAAGAAAAACATATTTTCACTTAAAAAGATAATGTGAATTGACAATCATCAGTTATTTATGAATCATAATATATATAATATATTTCATCCAATATTTATTAATTACAAAAATTATTTTAAATTACCGGAAACATTAAATATGATTATTATATATTTAATGTATATAGAAATATTAATACTCAATTTAACATATTAATTAAAGCATAACTCTAATCCAATTATGATGGGTCATAATCCTCATTAAAATATTTAATGATTTAATCTGAGTATGTTGGAAATTTACTGAAAAAAATTTAAAAGTATAAAAAAAATTACTTATAATATAAAACCAAAACTGCATATAATGAAAAATGAGAAAATTGGAAAAATCTATTTTCTCATACTCATTCCATAAAAGAAATTTTGGATTCCTCATTCCTAGATATTGAAGTATTTCCTTGTCAACTTATTGAAATAATACTTTATGTTAAACAAAATAAAACCTGCTAGTTGGCTAGTTGCTAGCTGTTAACTAGCCTCCCTTTTTTTAGGAAGTTTTACTACGTAGGGGCAGCCATTTTTTTTTTATCTTTTATATATATATATATATTTTTTTTTTTGTCACTCGAAAAAAATTTAAAGATAATTTTTTAATCTTTATTTCATAGTAGATTTGAAAAAAAAAGATTTATATTTTTTAATAGATGGAAAAGCTTTTCAATTCTACCACTTAAGTTAGAATTTATTTTTTCATTTAATTGTTATTCCTTATAGTTTAAGAATCATAGGCTATTATAAAAATGGTTGAATTTGATGCATAAATAGACACACATGATTATTTTGTTATAGATAAATGATATTGGTGGAATTTTTAATTCCAAAATTACATTTTATGATATTAGTAGAGTTTGTATTTGTTATTTAGTTTAACAAAAAATTACAAAATGTTTATATACGATAATTAAATATGAGATTTTTATAATTTGTAAATATTATTGTGATTTATTTTTAAATAAATTTAATATTTCATAGAATAAAAACTAGCTTCCATATTTTATATATGATACTCCCATAATGTTTGACTAATTATCCATAATTTAAAATTCCAATTTTTTTAAGGGTAATTTTGTTTGGTTGTGAATTTAAATAAGAATTAGATTATAAGTATTTTTACAAAAAAAATATCATCATTGTGGCTTTGGGGGCCAGAAAAATCCATAGCAATGCAGGAAAAAACACACTTTGACGTGAAGCATAACTTCTAATTGATTTATGACCCACACAAATCCCTTCCAACTTTTAATTTCTCTTCTTTAGCTTAAAAAATTGACATTAGTTATTTTTTGAAAAAAATATATTTAGATGTTTATTAGAACATTATATTCCAATACACTGATATATAAATATCATAATTATTAATTAGTATTTTTAGCATAAGCATCAATTAAAAATATGAGATGCCTTGAATACTATATAAAGAATATAGTAATTTCATAATTGCTATCTTATATGTAGATGTAACAATAAAAACAGTAACTGAGCCTCAACACACTTTTTTAATGGGTCCCATTTGGTGGGGCCTACAAATTTTGTCTCAAGATGTATTATTGCATCAAGGTAGGATAAAAGCGACAATTTTCTATAGGCTTATACGAATCTAAATTTTGGGTATGTCCAAAATATACTGCCTTATTTCTTGGTCCAGAGATATCCTGTAGCTCAAAATTTGATTTAATGTTCTCTAAATGAATTTGAGAAATATTTTATTTTAATTTGTGTAAGATAATTTTATTATTAATTTAATAATTTATAAAAAATTTATATCACTATAATATTAAAAATATGAATTTGTTTCAACTCTAAAAATTTATTAATCTTAGAAATAACGTTGATAGCATTTAGCATCCGAAAAGATGAAATTGAAAGAAAATCATAGTCTTTGAGTATTAAAGTAATAAATAATACTTAAAATATAATAATAAATTACTTTTCAATTATCAAAATATAATTTGTCTAAAATTTTACTATAATGTTTGTTAACTTATATATAAATATATCAGTACATTCAGATATATTTTTATTTTATTTTTTATTATTTTTATTTTAAAAAATAAATAAATGAATTCAAAAGAAAGTTTAAAAACATTTAAAACACAATGCTTAAAAAGAAGAAAATATTAAGAAAAATATTAAAAAATTTAAAAGATACAAACAAAAATAATTAAAAAATATATATATATATATATATATATATCTAGATGCACCGTACATCTAGATATAAGTTAAACTATATATTGATGAAATGTATAAAATAATTTTTAAGATGAAATGCCACCAACAAATTTAAAATAATTTGTCAAATATTGGGTTTTTATGTATAATAAATTTGAAATTTTCACAATAAAGAAAAAGAAGGGGAAAGGAAACATATTCTTAACTTTAATAAAGAATCCAAGCCTAAAAGTATTCTTAAAATAGATATGAAAATAAAAGAAGAAAAAGATAAGATACTATATAATCTAATTACATTATTCTACAAAGACAACGTCCTTCACGTGTATCATGTGCATGTCACGTGATAAAAGAACTTTTTCTTTCCTTTAAATTATTTATGGCTGAATGTAATTATTACAAGTTGTGTAGAAGGAACGAGACCAAACTCTTGCTTTTCATTGATTAATTTATTACTATTTTTGTCAATTTAAAAAGATGCATTGGACTGAATGTTTCCCTGTTTCCCACAATGGCAAGAAAAAAGAAAAGGCATTTGGCATCAAATTCCATATTCCTCTTTTGGTACTCCTTAAAATTCTACTCAATAATGCCATCTCATAAATAATATTTTTTATATAAGATTTGGAGAAACGTATTGTTTGGTGTTCAACGAAACATATAATTCTTATGTGGTATCAAGAAATTTTATTTATTTATTTTTACCTTTTATAAAATAATTATTCAATTATAAAAATAATAATTTTATTATGATTATTTATTTATAAAAAAATTATTCAGTTATAAACTATTATTTTTATTAAAAATAGATTTAATAAATCAGTTTATAAGAAGTGATTATTAGGTAAAGAATTGTAAGGATAAAAAAGAAATAAATTTTATAATACTCATTAACACTATAGAAATATAGTGCCCATAAAGTATTATATAATAATTTTTTTCTAAATTTTATTAACGAATTTTATATTATAACAAAAAAGTATTGAGATGAACTACTCAAAAAATATTGAAATAAATGGAATGAGTGAATAAAATAATAATGAATAATTAATATTAAAAGTTTGTAAAAAAATTTATTTGTGAGTTACTCAATTCCACATACCCACCTTGAAGAGAAATGTGAGACCTCATGAAAGAGCTGCCTATGGAAGAGGAACATTTGTCCATCTTGAACTTGGAAAAATGGATATTTATAAACATCAACCTCATATTCATATTCTTGAAAATATATTTTCAAATAATCTCTTCCTGTTTTTACCCTTTTTTCCCCATATATCATAGAAGTATGATGCAGGCAGCTATTATTTGAACTTCCTAAATTGATTTTTTTTTGTTAATATTTAAAAAAATAAAAAATAGATAATATCAATTTTAAGAAAGAGAACATTTATCAATAAGTTAAGGGGACTTAGATTCTGTTAAGTACATGATAGCGTCATGTTATTATAAACAAACCGAATTTGCGTCACGCTATCTTACTGTCATGTAAGCACATTATTAAATGACTACCAACTAACAAAACGTGATCCTATACCTTACTAGATTCGTATGCCAAGATATACTATAATTAACAAATATTTACTCACCAAAGATATCCATTGATGCAACTTGATTACGCTAATTGAGTCAATCTAGACTTCCAATTAATATGAGAGAAAAAAAATTTTGTCAACCAATTGAATCAATCTCTGACAAACTTCCAATTAAGTTGTCAGGATTTAGGTTTCAAATGTGATTCCTAATTTTGGGCCCAAAAAAAAATATAAATGTTTGATTTAAAGTTAAGTGGTTGTAATGTAATTCCGTCAAGAAAAACAAGAACCTAGGAATATGGTATTGACAAATATTTGAAGAGTCGAATAGTCTTGAAAGTAGAGATAGAATGTGGAAACCAAATTATAAATACGATCTAAATATTTCGAATTGTTTATATTTTTGGCTTTTTGAATGCTACACAAATTTTTTTAATTTATTAATTTTCATTTTTTTTATACGAAAAAATCTTTAGAAATTTGTTAGAACTTAGTTTGGTTAACTCAGCCCAGCAAAATGTCCATATCTCATGAGTCATGACGTACAAAATTCATTAATAA
>JASKGM010000011.1:6064898-6084135 GCA_034509205.1 Ceratonia siliqua | reverse complement strand
TCCACTATTTCTTAAATAAAATTAAAAGAATAATATATGAATAATATTAATTAACTATTTATTATTCTTTAAAAAAGGAAAAGAAAAAAATAAAAAGACTATATAAATTATAGTAAAAAATTTAGTAGATGATTTTTTCAAACACATATATATTAATATAGATATAGATATAGGTTTTCTTAATAAGAAATTTTTACATAAATTTAATATATAAAAAATTATATAAATTAAACTAATTATAAATAAATATAAATACATGTATCAATAAATTTATAATTTAGTGATATTTAAATCTGTCTAAGAGTAAGAGTTATCAATTCGAAAGTTAAATTAACAAAAAAAATAGATATATTAAAGATGGTTTGTAATAAATTATACTTTTAACACATTTTATTCATAATTGTTTGATTTAAAAATGTTTTATAAATAAAATCTGAATTTATGTGTTTTAAATATATATTTTTACCTGAAGTCACATGATTTATAATAAAAAAATGATATAATAATATACAAGTTTGTAAGCATTTTTTTTTTAAAAAAAATTTCAGTTAGCCAAAGCACTGGGACAGTTTCAGCATCCGAGAAAATAAAACGGCATCTCACACTGGGCACCCAACAAGGGGCAGAACCCAACAATGGCCTCACCAGCAACTACGCTCCAAAGGTCCCCCCTTGCTTCTTCCTCTTCCCCCCTTCAACGCCTCACCACCTTCAAAAACCCCGCCACCGCCTCCACTCCCACTGCTACTCCTTCCTCTGCCACCACCGCCTCCGCCACTTCCCCTCTGGATTCCTTCGCCTGCGATCCCATCTTCTCCGCTTTCCTTTCCCCTTCCTTCTCTTCCACCTCCTTCTCCTCCGCCGCCCTCTCTTCCGGGTCCCCGGCCTCCACCGCCGAGAAGCTCCACCATGCCATCCGCCTCCTTGAGAACCAGCTGCGATCCGAAGTCCTTTCCCGCCACAATGAGCTTCTGTCCCAATTATCCTCCCTCAAGCATGCCGAGCACGCCCTTTCTACTGTTCGATCCGGTGTTTCTTCCCTCCAATCTTCCCTCCGCCGCGTTCGATCTGAGCTCTCTGAACCCCACCGCGCCATCGCCACTAAGACCGTCCAGCTTTCCAACCTTCATCGCACCACTGAGCTCCTACAGCATTCAATCCGGGCCCTCCGGCTGTCTAAGAAACTTCGCGATCTAATGGCCGCATCCAGTGCCGAGCCCGAGAAACTTGATCTCGCCAAGGCAGCGCAGCTGCATTCTGAGATCTTGAGCCTTTACAATGAATATGAGCTTGTAGGTATTGATGCCGTTGATGAAGAGCTCAGTTGGGTCAGAGAAACTGGAGATAAATTGAGAAATGAAGCGATGAAAGTTTTGGAAAGAGGGATGGAAGGATTGAATCAGGCTGAGGTTGGTACTGGGTTACAGGTTTTCTATAATCTCGGCGAATTAAAGGTCACAGTGGAGCAAGTGATCAATAAGTATAAGGGTATGGGTGCTAAGAATATTAGTGCGGCATTGGATATGAAGGCGATTTCGGGGTCTCCTGGTGGTGGATTCGGTCCAGGTGGAATTAGGGGCAGCGGGATGCCGCAAATAGGTGGAGGGACTAAGGCTAAAGACGCTTTGTGGCAGAGAATGGGGAATTGTATGGATCAATTGCATTCTATTATTGTAGCGGTATGGCATTTGCAGAGGGTGTTGTCAAAGAAACGCGATCCATTTACACACGTTTTGCTGCTTGAAGAGGTTATTCAGGTAAGAGTGATAAGAACTTTGTGATTTTTGTAATCATGGACCATTTACATAGAATAAGTGATTGAACAAACTAATTTTGAGTAGAATTTATGTAGGGTATTTATTACTGAATTATATTAGTAAATCCGTTCTACGAGGTGACTAACAGTTTAATTTTAATGGCGTTTTCCATAAAAGTTGGCCATTCAATCTAACAAATGCATGGTTGAAGTACTTCAGTCATGCACTCAATAAATTGCATGGACAATTTTGAAAAGCTAGATTTCACTGTACCCATTCAAATCATATGCTAGCCTTTTGTCTAAGTCTTTTCCCTTTTTTAATTCGTCTACCCAAGTTTGCTGTAAGGTCTTGTGTATAGATGGAGTGAATTGGGAATTGCAGCACTAGAATGTTCAGGTAAAGTGAGGAAGATCAGGGTCAATTGTTTGATGTTCCTGTCTAATGCAAAATTATTGTGATAGTCGTGAGGATTTTCACAATATCTTATAACTTGATTGAAAAAGACGGGAAATTATGTAAACAACTTCCAACTGAGTACAAAGTGATGATCTGTTGAGGGCAATAGTTGAGGTTGATTGCAACAGGAAAATTTGTACCGGAGCTTTGTGGTTGGCATCTGAGGACTAAAGAAACTGCCATCCTTATTCTTATGATCAAAGACCTTTCTCTCCTTTAGAGAACATGTAAAATTGATAGATAAATTTTGTGTTTTGAATTTTTTAGATTGATTTCTTCATTTACTACTTTGTATGAAAATTTTATTGCTTTGATGTGGTATGCCTATATAGCAGTTGATTTTTTTTATTAAACAATTAGAACTGAAAATTTCCTTGTCCTAAGAGTTTCTATTTATTTGGGTTGTGCCCCCTTGGCACTTTTAATGAATTAATATCAAAGAAAAGAAAAAGAAGGGGTTATGACTAGGATGAGTAAGAAAAAAAAGGGCCCCCCTTGGCACTTTTTAGTGAAATTCCTTTTTTGGGTGTGTTATGACTAGGACGAGTAAGTTGCTGCTCAGGATATGGAGCTATGTCCGCAGAGAAGTCTTTAACTATGGTAACTTAACCTGGTAGTATAATGACCTAGGGTGTCTATGTTCCCAAAAGGTGCATTAAAATAGCCAAATTTTGTACTCTTCATTTGCATGGTAATCTTGGTGGGCTTGAGGCATGGTAAATGAAATAGAGAGTAATTTGATTTACTCTTGTAGCTAACATTGATAAATGGACTAGTGGTCAACTAAATGCTTTTTTGAATTAGTATATTTGTATTCGAAAAAGTATGCACCTTAGCTTGACTGTCCTATCTTTTATTGGGTTACATTCTTTTACTTGGAAACAAAAACTGGAGTAAGCTTCTTGCAGATTGTCCACCTCTTTAAGATCTATTTTGGTTGGTTGAGTGTTGAGTTGACTTGAGACTGATGTATAGGCAACTAATTTGCTAGCATATTGTGTATATGAGCTACTTGTAGGCCCAGGATTTAACCTAGTTTTCCTAGAACCCAGCGTAAAACTTCTGACACAGGTGGCTTGGAGAGCTCCAATGATCCTGCTTGTCCCTTTTTGTGGTCCAAACTCCAAAGCTGTCTTTGGAAAAAAGAGCCTGGGATTTAGAGATTGTTGTTGTGAAAACGTAAAAGATCTCAGCTTAACTATCAAGTAGTCTTTAAACTTATTAGGTCATGGTCAACAAATAACTTAATTACAATGGTGCTGAAATGTTTATTTTTCTTTGAGTTTTGGGCCTTTTGGCTGGAAAACTAGGTTATTTGGGGCATTTTGAGTTGGAATTTAGTCAATAGTTATATGGTTAAAGTGTCTAAGAGACTCCTCTTTCTCTGATCTTTTTCCTTGTCCACATTACTTTTCTAACTTGCATCACGCTCCTATCCTATCTCTTTATAGTTCAAATTTCAAGGTTCCCATAAATCTTGGAATTTTCATTTACCAACAATCCTAATGATAGGGAAGCTACTGACTTAACTTCTTTTTTTGGCCAGGCTTGATTCCTTCTGTTGTTCTAGTAATGTGGATAAAAAGACTTGTCTTTGGACTCATATGGCACTTTCACTATTAATCTTTTTATCAGCACTTATTCACAATGCCTTTATTAGATTTTGGTTTTAGAAAACAGTCTGAACAGGCTTCCTAAGGAGTTTGAATTCTTCAATTTCCGTTATATTTTGACTTGTATAAATTTTTTACAGAGGAACGTTAGTTGTAGTTATTTATTTATCTTGCTGGTGTTATTAGCTTTCTTACTTGTTAATGGGATTGATTTATTCTGTTTTTCTTTTTTTCTAACATTAGCCGCAACTGTGTAGGAAGGTGATCCCATGTTAACAGATCGAGTTTGGGAGGCCATTGTAAAGGCTTTTACAAGTCAAATGAAGTCCACTTTCACTGCATCAAGTTTTGTTAAAGAGATTTTTACAATGGGGTACCCAAAGCTTTACTCCATGATAGAAAATCTCCTTGAAAGGATTTCACGTGACACAGATGTCAAAGGAGTGTTACCAGCCATCAATTCTGAAGGAAAAGACCAGATGGTTTCAGCTGTTGAAATATTCCAGACTGCTTTCTTGGCTCTCTGCTTGGGTCGCCTTTCAGATCTAGTGAATTCTGTATTTCCAGTCTCCAGTCGTGGAAGTGTTCCCTCTAAAGAACAGATCTCAAGGATTATATCACGCATTCAGGAAGAAATAGAATCTGTTCAGATGGATGCTCGCTTGACTCTTCTTGTTTTGCGTGAAATTGGCAAGGTCTTGCTTCTTCTTGCAGAGCGAGCTGAATACCAGGTATCAGAACAAATCAGATATTGCTGTTATATAACTTATATTTAGTTAAGTTGTTTGGATATATTCCCCTTTTTTGCATAAAAGGAGAGATCTTATTAATGGGAAAGAAAGAAAGTGTACTAATGTGGAGAATATCCTTCTCAACAAACTTAGCAAGAAACAAAAACAAAGAAAACAGCAAGAGTGCATCAATGGAACAAAGCTTGCCGATGCCCTTTTATGTCTGACAAGCTGTAACTTAAAGAGAAGTGAGAAAGACAACTCTATCCCATAACAAGGACAAAGAAACTTTAGTTAGATATATGAGCATTTTGCTCCAACCAAATAAACTATTGATTTATTTTCTTATTATAAGAGTTGAACATGAAATCTTTATTAAAATATTTTTTTTCTTCCTTTAAAGTTTCTGCACAAGGTAGTTTACCACCTGTAACCCAGTGCTTTGTTGACATATTAGGCCTTCATGTGAAGGGTGTGATTGTTGATAACAATTAAAGAGAAAAGAGGAAAATACAATCAGGGAGGCGGATAAGTTATCTTCCAAAACAAAGAAACTAAGAAAACAAAGAGTTAAAGAAGCTGTCCAATTTCTCTGCATATCAGACGGGGAAACTCGCTTAAATTGTTTATTAGCAATTTAAACAATGCAAACCCCATGGCTATAGAATCTGCTATGTCAACAACTTTTATTCTTGAAGAGGAAGGGATAGGAATTTTAATTTTTTTTCCTATTATCCCTATATGTTTTGTATTATAAAGAAGTTTGGAAATTTCTGTTACTGTGTTAAGTGTTAACAACTAATTTAGGGAAATGGTTCAGTTGGTAAAATCATGCTCTTTTATTTGTTGACCAGAGTACAGTTCAGATGTATATGCCGTTTGTTTATATGGGTTTTGTGATCTTTAGAAACCCAAAGGTTTTATTATTCCCAAGACTCAGTCACTGAAGATTAGTTTCTAATTTTTTTATGTAATTAATTTTCATTGTGACGGCAGATTTCTACTGGCCCTGAATCACGTCAAGTAAGTGGTGCTGCAACACAGGCACAGCTCAGAAACTTTGCATTGGGTCAGCATCTGCAAGAAATTCATACCCGAATATCATCTGTACTTACAAGATTGCCCAGTATTGCATCAGATTTGTTGTCTGCGTCATTAGGTGTTATATATGGTGTTGCCTGTGACTCTGTAACACCATTATTCCAGGCAATGCTTGATCGTCTTGAATCTTGCATATTGCAAATACATGATCAGAACTTTGGAGTGCTTGGAATGGATGCTGCTATGGACAACAATGCATCACCTTACATGGAGGAGCTGCAGAAGTGTATTATTCACTTCCGTGGTGAATTCCTATCTAGGTTGTTGCCTTCCACAACTATTACAGCTCCAGGGACAGAAAACATATGTACCAGGCTTGTTAGAAGTATGGCTTCACGTGTTCTAGTATTCTTCATCAGGCATGCTTCTCTTGTCAGACCTCTGTCAGAATCGGGCAAGTTGAGGATGGCTAGGGATATGGCTGAATTGGAGTTAGCTGTGGGCCAAAATTTATTCCCCGTAGAGCAACTTGGTGCACCATATCGAGCACTTAGAGCATTTCGGCCGCTTATTTTCTTGGAAACATCTCAGCTTGCATCATCTCCTCTTCTTCAAGATCTGCCACCAAATGTTATACTACATCATCTATACACCCGTGGTCCTGAAGATTTGCAGTCACCACTGCAAAGGACCAAACTGACGCCATTGCAGTATTCATTATGGCTTGATTCTCAAGGTGAAGATCAGATCTGGAAAGGCATCAAAGCAACTCTAGACGATTATGCTGCAAATGTGAGGGCCAGAGGAGACAAGGAGTTTAGCCCTGTATATCCTCTTATGCTACAATTGGGTTCATCATTGACGGGAAATATAAAGGCATCCCAGAAGTCCTGATCTGGTAAACATTTTGTAATCTAGCAATTTAAACATTGTGCTAGTTCTGCTGGCAAGCGAGGTACAAATTTTTTCAACATACTTTATAGGTTTATTGTGGAATTATTTTGTTGGCTGTTCTTGAGTTTTATCAATTCTTGTTATATTTAATGTAGAGAAATTAGATTTGCTGGAAGACAGAATCAAGTGATGTAGTATATGCCCCAATATTAATAGACTCTCTGTCTCTCTTGAAATCCATTGTTTCATCATGTCTTATTTATAGCAATAATATCCACAAATTTCTTTCATGAACAATGAACTATTGTATAGTTCTAATTATTCATCACCTTAATCTTCTCAATTAGGTTTTTAACAGCTTTAAGCAGACAATTTATTTTATATGAAAGTGAAAATGCATTAAAACACATGCAATGGCAAGGTAGTTCCTTTCTGCCTAAATACTCTACAACTTTTATGAGACTATCATTTTTTTTTGAGTCCATCAATGTGGGTTACACAATAAGAGGGAACCATTTTCCTTTCCTCAAACCCTCCCTACTTTGGTGAAGGTTGAATTCAATGTCATGTCCTTGTGCCTACTGCAAAGATCTTTACCAGCTGAGTTAGTTGACATCATAGTCTACCAAAGATTGGCTTGGGTTAGTTAGTTTACTTGTCTAATCATGATTTGCTTAATTTATTTATCTTTGATAGATTGGGTCTATCAAAATTTTTCTCAAGACATCTTATGCTTTTCAACTCCCACAGATCTGCTAGCAGTTCTGTGCTTATTTGGATTATTTTTGCAAGACCAACTACCCATATTCTATCATAGATGAGGCCCTTGTTCCGTAGTTCCTGAACACACTTGTGCTGAGCTACCTGTATTTTGTGCCATTTAGTGAGGTTTCCAGAATAATTATATGTCTTCTGTACTAGATGGAAATATTTAGTTTGATCTATTGATGGCTTCATGTCTGGATGTATGCGCCGTTCTGAATATTTTCATGTGGAGAAGTTCTTGTGTAGGCTGAGCCTACCATGTTATTCAAGGACCAGAAACACAAAAAAGATTAAAGTGTGGGCCACACATAATTTGGAGGAGGTTCTATTATGAAAATTTTTTCTTATTAACTTTTACTTTGTTGTGTCTTGAGTTCATTGATCAGCCTACACAAGAAAAACTCGTTATGTGTGCTTTTAAAGCACGAAAAAAATGCTTATGTATGGTGAGTACAATTCTAGCTGGATTCTATGATCTTTCTCGGTGCTATGATAATATTAATTGTTCAATTTGTCCTCTACTTTGTTATTTATTTTCTTTATGATTGTGAAGGGAAAAAAAAAAAGAACCAAGGAAATGAGCTAAGACATGGAATTTTTTTCCTTAAATCTTTGTTTTTTTGGTCAGACTCGAGCCTGAATTCAACATGTATTATGCGTGTAAGTATGGAAAAACAAAGAACAACGTGACTTGAACAGAGCTTGGTCCTAGAAATGATGATTATGGCATCTTGCACATTTCATTCTACAATTCTTTATTCCTTTCTTCTCTTGCTGTTTTCTTTTTGACATTCATTCATGGAAACATGATGAAAATGATCACATTAGGAAGCCATCTAAGAAAATAAACAATACAACACAAACATGTGCTTCTGAGATAAACAGGGATCAGTAAAGAAACCAGAGGCAACATGCTTTCACAACACAATTTTTAAAGAGGTTATATGAAAATTTATAATTTATCAATAGAAATATAACTTTAACCAAATACAAGAAAAAGGTTTGGAAACTTGGAGATAAAAAGTAACATACCTCCCAATCCTTTCTGAGAGCTTAAGCTCCAAAAAATTTCAGCTTTCTTAAAGTAACCCATGGTTGCATATATAATGAAGTAGAGAGTAAATCTTTAAATGTTTATCCCAAAACGATTTTTCAAAGAAGAGAAGCTTTTAAATAAGAAGAAAAGTTCTCTTAAAAAAGAGTCATATTGAAGCACAACTCCGTAAAAATAAGAAATAAAATTATAGAAAGCTACAATGGAGAAGATAAGGTGCGGCAGCCCCTAAAAGGCTCAAACCAGAGGAGCTTCCATTCTGAATTTTTTGTTTTCTAAAAGAGTTTTCTATGAGGCTACTTTTCTTGCTCCTTTTGTAGTGAACCCTTACGCACTTAATAGTTTATTTCTTGTTATTTATGATTATATATCACTTTTATACTTCTTCTCACATGTAATATTTTATTACAAAAAATTATTTGTAAAATTAATTATTTTATATGAAATTAATAATAAATAAGTATATATATAAAGTAATATAAAAATAATGATGTAGAGTGGCAATGTAGTTGATGTAGCATGATAATGTTAAAGAATCCCAAGATGAAGTTAGAGACTTGGAGG
The DNA here is from genome assembly GCA_034509205.1 of Ceratonia siliqua. Taxonomy (NCBI): domain Eukaryota; kingdom Viridiplantae; phylum Streptophyta; class Magnoliopsida; order Fabales; family Fabaceae; genus Ceratonia; species Ceratonia siliqua. The sequence continues at coordinate 6,075,257 of JASKGM010000011.1, read as the reverse complement.
TGCCTTTCAATTTCACTATCGACAGCTAATGCCAAAATTGTAGATTTTGATATGAACTTGATTGGGACATGGTGTGCTTGAGCGTTCATACTGCCTATAAACAAGTTTCATGAGATATGGGGTAATTATAAATTAACATATAAGTATGTTAAAAGCAGAATTCAATGGAACTTATCTCTTATATGTGTATGTGTTCATTTATAATTAGTTTGGTCTACACATATTTTATAAATCAAGTCCACCTAAAAGTTTTTTTTGTTTTATTTTCAAACTCATGAATGCTAAACAAGCAATAATTATCACGTTGTATAGAGGATGTTGATCTTATATAAACAATGTCCTCACGAATTTTATAAAAGTCTTAGTTATTCATTATTATTTATTTCATTTAAGTTACATTAGCCCACACTTACAAAGTTATTAGTAGAACTTTTGTATAGTTTGTGAGGACACCATTTATATAAGACTAGTATTTCTTTTCTTTTTTAAAAAATGTTAATTTTATATAAACAGTGTCCTCACAAATTTCACAAACATCCATCTATCTCAGTCAATCATTATAATTCATTTCACCTTAGCTTATTACAAGAAAGATAAACAAAATTTTTATTCTCCCACTACTTATTTTCACAGTGCATTTTCTTTTATAACTATTGATTTAATGTAAAAAATATATGATAATAAATGATAGTTAATAATAAAATGTTAAAATGTGTGAAAGAGGTGTGAAAGATCAAAGAAGTAGAGTGGAAATAACACTACTCAGATAAAATAGAAAGGGTTTACTCAATTTTCAATGAAAGATGTGAAAACGAAATTGATAATTTTATAAACAGCTTCGTTATTAAGAGATTGATTATTTTTAATGTTAAAATTATTATTTTAATTATAATAAAAAATTATGAATGTAAAATTCTTAAAATAAATCTAATGACAAAAAACAAAAATCTCATTCTCTTGAGAGGTGAAATTCTTTATAAAATCACCCAATAAAATAACAAAACTCTTACAAGTTATTTTGCGTTGATTCAAATTTATTTTGTAACCCATCAAAATATCATAAAATTGAAGTATAATATAAATTTTAAATATGAAAAACCAATTAATATTTAATTGCAAATTTTATTATTAATTTTTAATAATTAGATCAATAAAAATTACATTCTAGATATTAAAAATATAAATATTTCAAATTTTATACAGTGTCAAATAATCGCTCATAAAATACATATTTTTGATCGGTTTCCAGCAAATAAGCATAGGAAAAAAGCACCCTATCTCTAATTCATTTCTTTTATCTATTTTTATGTCTCTTCACAGAAGCAAATATGGGCAGGGAGAAGAAACCATAATTAATTAATGTTGAATTAATATTTTATGTTACTTGAATAGTAAGCTGCGTGCCCTGAATGTCCTTCTACTTCATACGCCATATATTCTATATTTGCAACTATTTTTTTATTCCTTTGAAAGCTATCTCATTGAATTGACCAACATCCACATCTCCATGTAAATACAAACGAGGCATTTTCCCTTTGATGGGTCATCCTTTAAAAAATGAAAGAGAGATAGAGAGAAAGAGAGAGAAAAGAAAGTAAAAATATTGCACATCAATTTCAGCATCTAATCTGTTATGTCTTTCTATTTGTTCTGTTTCCACCTTGTGCATGAATGGAGAAATTCTAAGATACGTCCTATCTATTAAAAAATAAATAAACTAAATTAATAGATAAATTTTTTAGGAGATTTAATCTATCAAAGATAAGTAAACTAAGTTAATTATTAATTAACATGTTAATTAAGTATACATTCTAATAGGATTCATCTTTGATATGCTTACTTGTCTATTTAATATTAATTTAGTTTACTCATCTTGGTAGATCAAATTTATCTAAAATTTTTTAAGTAATCTTAAATAAACACGTAATATGTTTATATTTTTAAGTAAAATTTAATTTTAATATATTTACGTATTTATTTAAAATTAATTAAATAATTAATTTTTTATAAACCGCTCTTACCTTATAATCTCTTTCATGCATATCTTCTCTACAAGCGAATATTTATACACAGCTCCTTCAATGCTCCAAAGAGGTAGGAGTAGATTACAAAGGGCAAGTTGCATAGACATAGAAATCATCATCATGGGAAAGAAACTACTAAGTCAAGCATCCCTGAAAATATCCAAGAACCAGAAACAACAACAATTCAACAGCTTGATCAAGGTCTTGCGGCCTAAGGTCTACATCACTGACAGCTCAAGCTTCAAGAAGCTAGTTCAAGAGCTAACTGGCAACGGAAGCTCAACCCCTTCATCCCCAAAAGTGCTCGACACTTGCCATCTTGCAGGAGCTAAGGTTCAGAGAGGCCTTGAAACTAGCTTTGAAGTTTCATCTTCCTCTGAAGCAACAACCTCTTTATCTGAGTTTTCCTACACAGGAGCAATGAATGAAGACTTTAACCTAGTATACAACCAAACAGGTTTAGATTACACAGTCTTAGGAGACTCCGAGGCAAACCAACAAATAGATCATTTGTTGGAATACCAGAATCTTGAATCACTGCTTTTTGATGTTGAACCAAATCCTTTTGTAGATTGCTATGCACAGATCGAGCAAGAGGTCAGCATATATGACTACGAGTTGTTGGGGCTGCTATGAAAGTTTCTTTTTTATGGCAGATTAACCAAAAAGCTTCAATGATGAGTTTTTCTTTGTTGATTTGCTTTTCCTGTTCATATACCTTGTATAGCAGAAAAAGAATTTATCCCTAAGTCTTTTCTTTCGAATATAGCCAGTACTTGAGAACTTGTGTTCATTCATCTATATGTTTTTGCTTTCTTTGAGAGGTTTCTATGAATTAGTCTACGTATATAATCTACTGAGTCTTTTTCCATAGATTGATCTTCAGAGGACCGAGGATTTATATTTTTAGGGAAAGTCTTCTTTTGTTCTCACTTTTTTTGTTTTGTTCTGATTTTTTTTTTGATATTAATTGATTATTTTTTATGTCATATATTTTTCTGAGAATTTTTTAAAATGTTTTTAGATTTTTTAAAAATTTTTTACTTATGAAAAAGAATTTAAAAAAAATTATGAATGAATAGCGTAAGAAATGTAAAAATTTTTAAAAAAAATTTAAAAAAATATATGACATAGAAAATAATAAATTAATATCAAAAAATAAAAAAATTTAAAAAAAATAAAAAGTGAAAACAAAAATAAGTGTGCTATGAAGTGATAGCATAGCAATCTCATACATTTATTATAGTAATTGTTTAGATTGTTCATAGTCTTGAAATTTGCTTGTTTTCTTAATCTTTTGTCCACTTCTCCAAGTTCATGAACTTCTAATCTCCCATGTTCAGTAAGAAAATTATGTGTAAAAAACTGCATGCTATTTTTCAATAGTAATTTTTATACAATAATATCTTTCACATGCATGAGTCTGATCAGTTTCATCTGCTGGTAAATCACCAAGGTTTCAGATATCTGTACAACACCATCAGTTTAAAACATTGATTTAGATTCATGATTGAATATAAGAGGCAGAAACCAGACAAACACTTGAATCAATGATAGCGTGCCTACAAAGTCCTTCAATCTCATATATATTTTATATCTCTTTTTTTTTTCCTTCTCCGCTGCCTCCTTCAGGCCAACAAATGCATAGCAATTCATGCTATTATTTTATACAAATTCCATGTCTACTTGTATCTCCATAAACTGACTTTCATAAAACCTTTTATACTAGTACAAAACTACAAACTTTTTGGATATTTGTTAATGGGTATATTCTAAATGCACAATAGATGAAGGAACAAATATCATATCTATATTGGTAGGTAGTCTATTTAGCCTCAATTATATAATTATTTTTGTAAATCAGTATCATCTATAACATTTTACCTTCTATTATAACAGCTCGGAACAGATATACTTTATCACTGAGTGTTTTCTTTCTCAAGTTACTTCTTTTATATTTTGGTTAGGACTTCTTTTTTCTTTTATTTTTTCACATAGTTCTATATTAAACTTCCAACTAAAAGATCCCTACTTCTACAAGAAGTATGCCTCTATTTGTTCCCTATCTTTCTCAGTCTTCTAATATTCCAATTAAACACATTCTATAGCTAATTATGTTCAAAGATACTCTGCAAAAGAAGGAGAAGAAGCTTTAGTCATCTACTGCCAAATCTTGGTTAAAACTCATTTCCTTCATCAAATACCAGATCCAATTTCATCTTTAGGAATCCGAACTACAAATCCAAGTTACACTCAATACAAATTCTTTACAATGTGATATTGTATTAAGAGATGCTCGCAGATCACTGTTGGCTATTTTCCATTCTGATTTTAAACTGTTTCATTTGTAATAATAGCCTCCTGTTCAATTTTAATTTGTTGGTTGCAGGCATACAATCATTCAGGTGTAGATTCAATGTTTTGAGACTTCCCTAATGGACTGAAGAATTCATCCTCTCCTCCACCCTTCCCCCTTAATATTTTAAGATGTTCAATTCTCAAATTCAAGCTTACCAAGCTGATTTGGATATCAGATTACAGACTTTGACACTAACCTCTAGCTATATATTGAAGAAGAATGACTTCAAGTACCCTCAGGCAAAATCATACAGTTTTCTCAACAAATAGACAAATATAACGAAACAGGAAAAATATCAAGAATTGTGTAAAGAATAAAGAAAGAGAGAGATTTGGAAAGCGTTGATAAGGGGGAGCTTGTGTTACATCTATTTATAATAGAGTTAAAGCTATACAACTTGTGATATAACCCATGTGGGACTTCTTTAGTGTGCCCAAATAAAGAAGGGAGATAGACAAATACTTAGCTCAATTCTAACAAATGTATCCAAGCAAAAGAAGGATGTCTTATCAAGATTGAAAATGAGTCATTTTGCTAATAATCAGATTAAATCCATTGTTACCGAGGCTTTCCGTGTTAATTCTGAAGGTGCAACTGTATATAAAGACCTAAGCTGCCTGCTTATGAGCCTGCTGTTTTGGATAGCCAACTGAAGTTCTGCATCACTTGACCACCATTGTTCCAGGCCATGAGCCTCAAGAAACTTCTGTTTTTCCTTGGAGACTACAAACATCTTTGCTGAAATTTGTCCATTTGTTGTAGGACCTATACTTTCCTTGTCAAAATTCTTCTCTCCTGTGCCATCAGGGACAGCGTAAGAGCAACAGACATAGTCACCGTTGTTTACATACAAATAGGGAACCCATTTGCCAACCCCAAAGCCAGAATTATTCAAGCGAGATAATCGGGGTAACCCTTCACCCAAAGTTTTGTCTTCGTCATTGCTGACTTGAGCATTGCTACTTGAAGGAAGCATAGATTTTAGTCTCTTCCAAATCAATTCTGCCTGTTGTCCCATATATTTCAGACTCAAGGCTAGTGAAACAGAAGGCGGATTGAATAAATGTGTCTCCACATAAATCCCTTCTTTTGCTAATGCCTTTCCCACTTGAAGAGCAAAACCAGCCCCCAAGGAATGCCCTGCAATACATACATTAACGCTTCCATATTTATCAGATACCGATTTTAGTACCTCCAAAGCTACTTTGAACCTAAAAGAGCCCTTCAAGCTTTCCCAAGCAAGAAACCGGAGGTCATCTTCGATATCTCTTCGGATTGTTGGGCTTTTGAGTAATGTTCCTCTGAGTGCTAAAACAGCTCTAGGGGCACCACTAGGTCTAACTAATACTAAGTTAGTCAATGCTGCAGATCGGTCCCATTCAAGTACTGCCCCAAAAATTGATCCATCTCTCTCATCAATCAATGTTTTTGTGATCTTGTATTTGAAGGGAATCCACCAGTTTGGAGCGAGAGCATTTTCTTGTGTTCGGTTCTCTTGTCTGTCAAGTTCTAGCAAGTAAGCTGCCTGTATAAAGCAGGCAATGACAGTTCTCTTATAATTTGCGTCCTTCCTATACATAAAGAAAAAAAAATTACAAATCAGTATGCACATAGATTAAATCATTAAAAGATGTAAGAAGTGTCAATGAAAGCGTGGGTGCTTTGCCACGAGTTTCAAGATGATGAATGAAGAGGAAAGGGCTCTTGGTAGGGTTAGTAGCAACATGATACCTCCCATGTTCACATGCATATAGTAAATAAAACAAAGAAAAAAAAGACAAACACCTAAACAAAGGAGAAAAAATTTGATGGTGACCAAATATTATACCATCACACGAACCATTTAGTTTATACAAATTTTCTTTCTATTACTTAGATCAACAGAATAGAGATAGATGAAGGGTAAGTGTAAGCAATTCAGCTAATATGAAGTTAAAACAGAGACATCATCATTTTTGTTTCATATGAGAATATTGCATTTTAGTGACTGATTAACCAGTAAAAGAGGTAAAATTATAAAAACAACTTCTAACATAAAGTATTTGTCAAACGGATTTTAACTCCTCTGTGATTCTTGCCTTAAAATCACACTTGAGTAAAACCCACAAGGAGTTGAAAGAAATACCTAGATCAACAAAAAGTTGCTCTTTGATTCTGCAACATATAGCACCTATGTGGCTATACAAAATTCAAATAGATTCTGCAACAAAGAGTTCATTCCCACGTTGTCTTCTCTATTTCGTGATAGTTCCCTCAATCAGAAAGATCAAGTCAATTCAAATATTCTAATAACCCATTTGGTAAAACTAAAAGAAGCACATTGACACGACGTGACACGGAAACCCATTTGAAGTGCCGCTTAGTATTCATTTTGGCTTTAAATTTACACGTTAAAACCCATTTTGCTAAAATCTTCAAAATCTATCAGAATACGGAGACTTCACACAAGAAATCTCGAATGCTACCAGTACTGTTCTGTTCCTAACCGGTAGCAAACTTCTCATAACTAAGTTCAAACATGAACTTAGTGTGGTCAAGAACTGATCAAACCCGTGAGCAAGGGTGCAAATTTGCCTCAAATTCAGTTAGATTGGAAGGATAATTGAAATGGGTACTGACCAACTGGAATTGATAAGGTCTCTCCAAGTAAGAGTGGTGAAATTGCGAGGACCAGAGACATGAAAGGCATAAGGATGATGAGCTTGATCTCGCCCCACCTCCTCCGCGCCGAGTTTTGCCATTAACGTAGTAAAGATCTCACCTCGTCTTCTTCCCTTGGTTTCCTTCATGCTGAAGGGAGAAGATAGGGCCTATGTGTCGGTGCGCGCTCGAGTAACGTATTTTCATACCATTACTTTGGTACTCTTTATAAGGGAATAAAGTAGTAGAAGTAACATGAACAAAAATAGCGTGAGAATAACGATAGGAAGATTCTAATGTTTTATCCTTCTTTTCTATTCAAATTATATGCCTTTTTTTTTTACACATTTTTTATATTTTATTTTTGATTATTCATATATTATAAAATAATAATCATAATAAGTAATAAAAATTAATAAAATAATTGATATAAGAAAAATATAAAAATAATGTAAAAAAATATATTAATATTATTACTCTTTCTTAAATATTAGATTTTAAAAAATAAGGCTAAAATTATGTTTTAATGTCTAATCAGCACTAAATTTAATTATAAAAAAATAATTAACTGTTTTTTTTATTTTTTATAAAAGATAAAATATAAACAATATATGATATCATATAAGAATTTGATATTTCATTAAACATCAATGACTAATTTTTCAATAAAATTAAAATTATTATAGTTAAATTTAAACTTTAATATATAAACAATATATGTTTTCCAAATGAATTGATCAAAATAATTTTTTCTCCTAACAACAACTATTTAAACTTAAACTTTAAACCTTTCTTCTATAATTAAATTTTTTTTATAAATAATAAGAAGTCAGAATAAACTCTTTTTTGCTATCAAAGATAGAGAAAATTAATTTTGATCTAAAATAGTGTCATATAAAACTTTATCTTTTTATTCCATGTTATTATAAAATGGCAAAAGCTATGCTACTGCCACTATTATATATTTTTTAACATGTTTTTATAATTTTTAAAAAATTTTATACTTATAAATGAATAGTATTAAAAATTTTATGGATGAATAGTATAAAAAAGATATAAAAAATTCTTAAAAAATTCTCAAAAAATTATATGCCTTAGACAATAATTAATTAATATTAAAAAATAAAAAAATTGAGATAAAAAAATATAACATTTGGATACCAAAAACTATGGTGCAACTTAAAAAATAAGGTTGCATCATAACAAGCACCTTATAAAATATGTTCTTAAACTTTTTGAATAATCAAAGTATAAAATAAATTTTGTCATATACTATTTTAAAATAATTTTTATGTACACTAAAATGTCAAGGGAAATTGAATAATTATTTTGTTTTGTGAAAATTTTGATCTAATTTTTTTTGTTTATACAATAAAAGTATTTTTAGGCCAATTTATGCCTAAATCAAGACTAAGTCCCTTCCTATACAATTTTAATTAATATACATGCTATATATTATATATAAAAATTGTTATAACAATAATAATATAAAAATTGAGCCAACTTAATTTTGAGTGACACTACCTACTATCCAAATGACCGGGCAATAGGAAACAATGCATGTAATGTTATGTATAAGTTTTTTAAAAATTATTGTAATTTACAGATGAGCCATTTCCCTTCCCCATTTACATATCTGCCCTCTCTTAATTTAGAGTGTTTTAGGTAGAGGTGCCAATTAGGGCCAATCCGGCCTGTGACGAGTCGGGCCTAAAAAGTCCTTTTATTAAAAGAGCCTAAAAAATTCAATACGGCCATAACCTTATAAGATTACAAGGTTAAAAGGGCATTTACGGGCCAAAACATTAAAAATATTATAATTATATAAAATTTAAAAAAAAATTAATCCATCATAGATTTAATCTCTAAAAAGAAATTGAAAGACAATAACATAAAATTAAAATTAAAAGGATTAATCAAGCATCGTCAAGAATTATATTTGAATCTTGCTTAGATAAATTTTGTATAATTGTTAAGTTGTCATATTCTTCTTCATCTACAAAGCATAAATTATGATAAAAGTTAGTAACAATAATGAAAATAAAGAAAATTAAATAAGATTAAAGTTAATAAGTTTACTATTATAAATAAAATTATGCAACCAATTATGGCTACATGTGCACAAATACTAAAAGCCGATTAACTAGTCACGGTAATGAATGGAATACTTAGTAAATCACATGACATCCTTAATAATTCTGAAAATTGATGTCTATGATCCTTTTAATATTGTAAAATATCTAAATCTTTAAAAAAATGAAGTTCAAGTTTTGACTCATCCAAATAAAGATATTATTGAGACTTCTCATTATTTTTCACATATTAGCTCTTAAATAATACATACTTATATTAGTCCTCTATCATTTCAAGCACAATGACAAAAAACTTCAATTAACCAATTAGTCATATAACTTATATTACACGCTATTAAAAAGAGAACATAAATTAAAATATATAAAGACTTAAAAATTAAAAACTTACATCAAATACATTCTTCAACAAATACTCAATTTTTCATACTTACATGAAATAAGTTAGAAGTGGGAAAGGAAAAGTAAAACTTAAAAATAAAGAGATTTTGTAATTAAAAAAAAAAAGCCCTATAGGGCTAACCCGGCCCATCAAAGATTAAGCCCTATAGAGCCGGGCCTTAAACGAGCCAGGCCAAAATCGGTCCTGATTTTTTAGGGCCTGTTTTTTTTACTCTCAACCTGCCTGAAGGGTTACGGCTAGCCCTTCAAACCTGACCCTAATTGACACCCCTAATTTTAAGGTCTGAGTATCCCTCTTTTGCAACTACCATATCCGCTTATAAATTTGTCCTAGTCTGTCTCGTGTGCCCAATAATCTAAGTCCAAAATCATATTTTCAAACTTGAGCCCAAGGAGCCTAACATAAATTCTTATCTTCATGATATAATGCTCTCACAAAATTTATAAAAAAAAATTAATTAATTAATATGTAATAAGATGATTAAGTGAGATAAAATAAATGGTGACAATTGACAAAATATAATTTTTAAGAATTATCTTTTGTAAGAGCATGGTAGTTGTCACAACGTGACGGCCAGTGAAAAGTCATCGCTTTATGACTTTGAGGCGCGTAAGGGAATACGCAGAGAAAATGGGAGTCGCCATTAATTAATTAGAAGGATAATTGAGATCCTTAAAAGAAAAATGAAAAACTGGCCCTTGTAACCAGAGGAAGGGTTCGGGAGTCTAATTACGCGTAGGAAAGGTGTTAGGCACCCTACAACGTCTGTAAACACCTAATTTTGTCCAGGAATTTAATCAACAAAATTAAATGGTGAAATTCAAAAAATATATATATAGAAAT
>JASKGM010000011.1:6042327-6064798 GCA_034509205.1 Ceratonia siliqua | reverse complement strand
TAAAAATTTAATTCAACAAAAGGGCATTTTTGAAAAAATTGGTTATATTCCTGGGAATCTGCTACTTCAACCAAACAAAGTAATTAAATTTTCCCAGCAATGTATCATAATTTTTTCAGGAAAGTAAAGTGCATACCAAACACATTTTATAAATTTTCTTGAAATCACATTCCCAGGAATAGGATTCCCAAGAACCTCAACTTTTCCAGGCATCAAACTTTCCTGTTAACAAACGCCACCTGAGAGGCGGGAACTGCTGGTAGGGCTTTCTTTCCATTCAAGGAACACTAGCAGAGATGAGAATCAGATACACGTGTGAAGAATAATTATTTTAAGATTATTTTTATAAGGTTGCCTTTACTTAATAATATTACATTTTATATTATTGTTCATGATATTAAAAATAAATTGACGTATTGATAAAAAATTTAAGTATTATTTTAATCACAAGATGTTAAATAATATTTTATATAATACATAATAAATTAACATTTATAATAATAATAATAATAATAATATAATCTAAACTAAATCACATATATATTCTTTGAAGTTTTTAAAATATAATTTTGTTTTCATTTATACTAAAAGATTTTATGAAATTTTTAAAATTTACCCTTATAAATTATCTAATTTTAAAATTATTATATTAAATCCTCTTTTTTTGTAAAATTTTTAAGGTAAATTACACTCACTCTGTTTGATCAAGTGATATTCCATCCAATGACATTTCACCCAATTTTGAACATTGCTCTTTGGGCAAATCTCAACATTCTAGAAATAAATCCATTCCTTTTTTTATGGTTATTTTTTACCTATAGTAATTATTTAATTTTGGATGACTATAATTAAAGTGTAAATAAAATATATATATTTTGTCTAATAAATTATAATCATATAAAAATAAATAAATGATTAGAATTAGAAAATGATGGGTGCTTCTCCTATCCCAATATTCTTGAATTCCAATGAATCTAATTGACGAGAAGCTTGTTTCCACTAAATACGGCAACGGTAACTAACTGATATCTCTCCGATGTATGTTGATGATTCTATGTTTAAAGAATTGTGTAAGGTTTGGGAGGATCAAGGGCGGAGAGTAGGTATGGGTTGGACTTGCAAGTTTGCAACCCTCTTAAACATTTTAAAATTTTTTTAATACACTTAACTATTTTCATGGACAATATCGTCCTCAAGAAATTTCTTTTATTTCCAAGTTTTTGCAAGTGGAGAATTTTGGAAATAAGGTTAAATAAATTGCAATGAGTATTTTGGTATCAGATATGCTATTCATACACCATGTACATGGTACACCATTTTACACCATTGTTATTTAACTATTATAATTGCTGACTTAGATGTTGAGTAAGTAATTATAATATTTTTTTTTCTTCCCCGTTTCACTTTTCTCTGGTATCCCATTTCAAATTGGCCTCCTCTGTTCTAATAATGCTCGCCCAACGTTGCCCGCCACCATTGCTCAACTCATCTTTCTCTATTTCTATTTCGGATTGGAAAAAACATATCTTTCAATGGAGGCTTTCTGGTATATTCTACAAGAAATGTCTCTTTGTTCTTTCAAGTTCTGAAAAGTAAGATCCGAAAAGAAGATCCTCATCTTTTCGTGACTTCCTTTTACTTCATAGGGGATAGGAAATTTTTGTATTTATTTCTCTTTCAAATATAGGTAGAGAAACTTGTTGACCAGAAAATCACATCGTCGGTGATGGATGGAGCTGCAATGGACAATGGGGGAGCGGTGTTGGGCGAGCGTTTCTCAACTGAAAAAAGAAATGATGGGAGAAAATGGAGGGAAATGAGCAAAAAGGAAGAGGGAAAGAAAAAAGGGAAAGGAGAAAAAATATTATAATAATAATGGTGTACAATAGTGTATAACCACACGGTGTATAAATAACAATTTTCTTTTGGTATAACTACAAGTTCCTTTAGAAAATTTTCTTTGGACATCATTTTTGGAAATAAATTTTGTAGTCCTTTCAAAGAAATCATGATATATTTTAAAGCATTCCCACGGCTAAACTCTTTGGATAGTCGGTTATAAAATGTGAAAAAAATGATCATTTTCTTCCAGTAAGAACTCAATCTCTTCTAAAAGGATTCTAGTTGTTCTGGTATCTTTTTTGGTCGGGTGATATTTTTATAGAAATGATAATTGTTCACCAAATACATGTACACCACCATACATCATTTATTTTTAATTAATATAATTACTGACTCAATTGCTAAGTCATCAGTTATATTAGTTTTTTATTTCTTATCCCCATTTTACATTTCCCTCGCTCAGGTTCATTTTTTCCCATTGCAGTCTCTCTCCACTCCTTTTCCACACCTTTACACCACCCAACCCATCCATCATCGCTTACCCACCCCTTATAGTCGCCTTCAACAACTTTACCCATTTAACATTCCCCCATGCTCATTTTCCCCTCATTATCTGCCTTCACTCCTTTTCTAGCGAGAGAAACACCTACACCCTTACACCAACCAGCTCACCTATCGCCACTCGCTCACCACCAATGACTGCCTCCATCTAGCACCGAGCCCAACGACATTGAGGGAAAATAGAGTATGATGTAGTGCATTAAGTTATCTGCCAATAAGTCTTTTCTAAACTATGTATAGTATACCTTATATGTGATAGCTCATGCTGCTTGTTTAACTAATTTATTAATGTAAATTCCATATTAACTACTTATTACCAAAGTTGGAAATTTGAAACATAGTTTATAATTAGTTAGACATGGTTATTAGGCCAGCAGATTAACAGAGAGAAGCGTAATTCACTTAGCCTTTTCGTTGCTACTAACTAATCAATTTTGGAACACAAAAATGTGAAAGTGAGAGATAATAAGCTTCAAAGTTCCTTTTTCCTTGTCCCTTGCTTAAAGTTGTTTTATGTTTTATTGTTATGTCAATGGCTCTCTATCTAATAGGGAAAAAGTTGAGAACGAAAATAATACTAAAAATAATTTAACCTTGTGAATCCAAATTCACAACAAGGTATGGAAAAATTGTACACATTAATTAAGCAAAAATTGACTAATTACAGCTTATGGTATATATAAGTTCAAGTATGATTAATTAATCTATCAAGCTGACTAAGGAAGGGGTCATAAAGATTAAATTCCTAATAAGAAAAAAACTCAAAATTCGCATTTAACTCATCATCAATTCATAAATATATGTTTTCCCATGATTTTCTTTGACAAATGAAGATATGGTACCCATAACTTAATCATAAGTTTTAATTCTATCATACTAAAACTTAACCAAAGAGAGTCAAATATAATTAAAATTGTTTGCAGGTACAAATTCATCTCTCACATCAGCTGTGATTGTAGTAACTGGTCTGGTTGGTGCAAACTTTGTGTAAGCAACGCTTGATAAACTTCGCTTAGCAGCTGCATCTAAGTATATTTTGTAATAACAAAGAAAAGCTCATGTTTGCTACCCATTGTCATTTAGATCCAAAAGCACTCATATTCCCTAAATTTGCACTATGTAAAAGAAGATGGTTAATAATTCCATGGCTACTATTTTAATTTAGTTGATTAGTAGTTTAGACTATAGAAATAGTACTCATTCTGTTGATGGACAACGACAAACTTGCATTTATGGAAGCATAGCTTCCGGACACACCATATTGCATTATTTTTACTTCATTTATTCCACTTTAATGCTTTATTAGTCCTCTGTCTCTACTTTATATTTTATTGATACCCGTTGACATCTTAACAATGGGAAATTCATTATTATTATTTTCTCATTATATTATATTTTGATTCATGCATTGGTTATGTAGGTTAATGGAAGATAATTTGGTTTCCATTATTGAGTCACACTGATGGAAACAACTTGAGTCAGAGTAATGGAAACAACTTAACTTGTGTCTCTATTCCAAATCTGACAAATTTTCATATTTGATATTGTGGTTGCCATGTTTGGCACTTTTTTTTGAAGTTGTATGTAGACAAGTCAAGGTTGCCATGTATATAGGCACTTTTTTGAATGTGTATATAGACATATATATAGACAAGTCAAAGTTGTCATGTATATAGGGTATATGGGAATTTGAAGGTGTAATTAACACAACGCACAATCATTACTTATAAACTTTGCAAATCAATGAACACTTTTCGCATTTCATTCATACACAAGTGTATCATTACATAATTCAGTACAAACATAATATAGATTTCATCCCTTGATAAGAATACCATTACATAAATTCATTACAAAGACCACATTACATATTTCATCCCTCACATGATGCTATGATATCATTGCACAAGCAAAAATAACCACCAAGAATTATTCTTGTACTAAATATCTCTGCCAACTTCCAGCTATCTGGATGTGGAGATGGTTTCACCATGTCCTTCGATATGGTCATAATGGTGCTTGGTATATACAACATATTTTATGATATAATTTTTTTTTAATTTGTACTTGTTGTTTATTATGGATAATTCTTTTTGTTAATATATACTTGTTTTGAATAATTTAGAATATGTTTTTATTGACTTTTATGGTTAATTTTTGCACTTCATCATTTTTTGTTAATTTTTTAGATAAGCTTGTTTAGATTCGCTTAGGCCTTAAAGTCCTATATGGTCGGGTTAGGGTCTTCAAATATAGGCTTGATCAAAAACAAGTCATCCCCTTTTTTGGGGCTATTGTCCCAATTTTGAGGACATTGGTCTATTTTCAAGGTAGGCACTCATCCAATTTTTTGAATGACAAAATGAATCATTGAAGCTTTACTCAATTTCACAAAGTTTGAGTTTTGTTACATTCAAAGTACGGGGAATTAGGTTTCCTTCAATGGTTACGAGCTTGTATGCTCCCTTGCCTAGGATTTCTTAAACTTGGTAAGGGCACTCCTAGTTCGGTGCTCATTTTCCCTCCGATAGGCATTTTTTGGAGATGTCAGCTCTTCTCAAAATGATGTCTTCTTGGTTGAAGTCCCTAGGTTTGACCTTGTCATTGTAATATCTTGTTATTCTTTGCTCGTACACTATTATATTGAGGAGAGCTTTCTCTCTTTGAGGAGGTCTAGGTTAATTTGCATTTGTTCGAGGTTGCTTTCGGATATGAATTGCTCTATCTCGAACTCGACTAGCTAATTTCTACCAAGATAACGGCTTCTGCTCCATATGTCAACTGATTCTTTTGTTAAAGTTTATGGGGTTATTCTATATAACCACAACACCCATGGAAGTTCTTCTGCCCATCTGCCCTTGGTTTGCTCCGATCTCTTCTTAATTCCTTCCAAAATGACTCTATTTGCTACTTCTACTTGTCCGTTAGCTTGGGGGAGTTCCAACAATGTGAAGTTTAGTCAAATATAGAGGTCGAGCCAAGATTTTTTAAACCTACATCTACAAATTGGGTTCCTTGTCGATGTTTATTGTATGCAAGATGCCGAACTTGCATATAATGAAAGTTTGGAAAAATAAATTTTAGCTTGCTTAGCAGTTATGGTGGCTAAAGGTTCAACCTATATCCACTTGAAAAAATAATCTATTACTACTATGAGAAATCTCCTTTAGCCGATCCTCTTCGTGAGTAGGCTTAAGAGGTCGAGACCCCATGTGTAGAATGGTCATGGCTCGACCATAGTGTGGAGGTTGGTTGGGGGTGTTATATGATAGTGGGTAAATCTTTAGCACTTGTCACATTTTTTTACGAGCTCGGTTGCATCAGCTTTGAAGGTCGGCTAGTAGTATCATACTCGTAAGATTTTAGCTGCAAATGACCAAGCTCCAATACATTGCCCATAGATACCTTCATGTACCTTATGGAGAACATACAATGTCTTTATTCGAAGAAGGCATTTAAGGAAAGAGGGATAATACTTGCGTTTGTAGAGTGTCTCTCCTACCATGTAATAGGTGTTAGTCGTTCTTTACAACTTTTGAGCTTTACCCTTGTTGGTAGGTAAGTTTCCCGTCTTCAGATAGTGTTTGACGGGGCTCATCCAGTTTGAAGGTTGGTTGTTTATGTTGAAGTTCTCGAGTTTGATTCTAGGGATAGTTAGTGTTTGTTGGATTACTATTTGGTTGTTTTCAGGGTTCTTGCTACTAACTAGTTTGGAAAAAAGATCGGCTCGAGTATTTTTGTTCGTTAAGATATAATGTATTTAAAACTATTTTAGGTTGGAGGCAGGTGTTTCACTTTCTTTAGATATTTGGCTATTTATGGTTATTTAGCTTGGTATTCTTCTTTCACTTGGTTGGTGACGAGTTATGAGTCCCTCATTACTTTTATATTGTCGGTTGAAGCTCCAGGGCGAGGCAAAGTCTTGCCATCAGTGCTTCATACTCGGCTTGATTGTTTGAGGTCGGGAATTCGAAACGAAGAGATTGTTCAAACACTATTTCCCCCAGTTTTTTCATAATTAACCATGCTCCTCCACCTTTAGGATCAGAGGATTGTCCACTACTAGCGTCCAAATGGGTTGTTCATCCACCTCCTCAAGGGCTTTACTGAGTTCGGTGATGAATCGGCCAAAGCTTTAGCTTTTATAGCTCCTTAGGGTTCATACAAAATGGAATGTTCGGATAGTTTGATCGCCCATCCTAGCATGCGGCCAACTAGGTCAGGTTTTTGGAGGATTTGTCTTATAGGATAATCCGTTCGGATCGATATTTGGTGGTTTTGGAAGTAAGGTTAAACCCGCCGGGCTGACAAAAATAAGGTATAAGTGAGCTTTCTATTTTGTAGCATCACATCTCCAGTCCTTAGAGGGTATGGCTTGTGTAGTATACTAAATGTTTGCTTCTTTTCTGCCCTTGCATAAGAGCCGAGCTGACAGTATGCTTGGACGTAGCTAGGTAAATCTAGAAGGTTTCTTCGCTCATGGGTTTGGATAGAATGGGTGTGGTAGTGAAATGTTCCTTTAGCTGGTTGAATGATTATTCATTCTCGTGTCCACTGGAAGTTTTTAACTTTTTCGGTGTTTTGAAGAATGATTGGGCTTAGTCGACCGATCTAGACATGAAGTAGGTGAATGCGACGATTCTTCCTATTAGCCTTTGCACCTCCTTAACTAACTTAAGTGGCTCCATCTTAATGATTGCATTGTATTTTTTTTGGGTTAGCTTCTATACCCCGATGGGTTAACATAAAATCAAGGAATTTGCCTGCTTCCATGTAAAAGGCACATTTGGTCAGGCTCAGCCGCATGTTGTATTTTCTTAGTTCGCTGAATATTTCAGCAAGGTTGGTTAGGTAATCTTCTTCTATTTAGGATTTGACCAACATGTCATCAACGTATACCTCTACATTTCTCCCTATTTGAATTTTGAAAATATTGTCCATTAAGCATTGATAGGTGGCTCCAGTATTTTTCAATCTAAATGTCATTACTTTGTAGCAATATGTGGCTTTTTTTGTAATGAAGGTTGTCTTCTCCTTGTCAGCAGGGTGTATCCAGATTTAATTGTAGCCTAAGTAAGCATTGATGAAGCTTAATAGTTTGTAACTTAACGCATTATCGATGAGCTTATTTATGCTTGGGAGAGGTACTGATTTTTAGGGCATGCTTTGTTTAGGTTGGGTGACGTTTACACACATACGCCATTTCTTGCCAGACTTTTTTTACCCAAGACTACATTGGATAGTCATGTCGTGTAGGTAATTTCCCAAATGAACCCGACCTCCAAAAGTTTCTGAATCTTGGATAGTCGTTTGACACTTTGAGATGAAACTTCATTTCTTTTACTTCACCGATTTTGCCCCTACATTAATTGCTAGTTTATGAGATATAAAGTTAGAGTTCATACCTGGCATGTAGGATGCCGTCTAAGCGAACCGGTCAGCGTTTTCAATGAACAGCTCGATTAACTTCTAGAGTTTTGCAGGGGGAATGTTTCATCTCACTTGGATTATTTGTGTAGGGGTTGGAATGACTTGAATTACTAAGGCATCTTATTGCGGTGTAGGTCAATCGCTCTGCTCTTTTCTAGCATCAAGCTCTTAGATGGGAGTTTTACTTGTGGAGGTTGAAGTTAATTTTTATTCATCTGATTTCTGGTAGTTGGTGCTGAGGGTGGTGTTATACTAGATTCTTGCCTAGAGTTGGTAGCCCCTCATCGATCCCATGGTTCCCCTGGTTATTTGGAATTTGAGCAATCAATGTCTCATGGAGGCTATAAATCAGGAATGTTCAATGATGAGCAGCCGAGGATAATATTATATGTACCTTGACATAAACCCTCGCAAAGCATCCTTTAAATGCTTAAAGAGTGTTCTTATCAACTTTATTGGTATATCAAGAGTATATCACCTCACCTGTCTTAGGAGATACCCCCACGAAATTTCCATACACCTTGACCCTGCTTGACAACAACAGCCACTTAGTCATCTGGTGCAGGGCATCCCTTAGATGGGGGTTTTACTTGTGGAGGTTGAAGTTAATTTTTATTCATCTGAGTTCTGGTGATTGGTGCTGAGGCTGGTGTTATACTAGATTCTCGCCTAGAGTTGGTAGCCCTTCATCGATCCCATGGTTCCCCTGGTCATTTGGAATTTGAGCAATCAATGTCTCGTGGAAACTATAAATCAGGATTGGTTCAATGATGAGTAGCCGAGGATAATATTATAGGCAGTTGGACAGTCGACAACCAAGAATTGTACCTCAGTGCTTGTAAGGTTGGGGTACTCCCCTAGGGTTAGTTTCAGCTTGATTGTGCTTGACCTCTACGTGAGTATTGGAGAAGCCTACCAAAGTTTTCGGGTAGTAGATAAGGTTAACATTGTGGAGGTCGAGCTTTAGGAAGGTGTATTAGAAAAGGATGTCCACTAAGCTACCTTGATTGACCAAAACCTTATTGACTTCAAAATTGACTACGAAATAGCTTATGACCATGGGGTCGTCATGGTCTCTATCAACTATATCATAGTCTCCTTTAGTAAAGTAGATTGAGGGGTAAAGTCTGTGTTTCTTGGAGGTTAGGTGGAGGGCTTCGTGTTGTTTGCTTTTGATGGTCTTTTAGTACCTTTTCTTGGATGCCTAAGAGGGTCCCTGTGTACGAAACCTCCCAAAATTGTATGAATAACTCCTACACATTTCTTCGGTGATCCTGGTTAGCAAGGCCCTTATTCAAGGAGCGGCTTCAGCGATGCAGTTGATTCGGGGGTGATCTATCTCTTTGGGGTGATCTTCATCAAATTGGGGATTCACGGTTACTTGATAGGGTTAAGAGATAAGCCTGAAATATTTGGAGGTGTCCCCTTTGTAGGAGGTCCTTGATAAAGTTTTAGAGGTGACTACAGTTGTCTATGTCATGACCTCTACGCAATGGAAAGCATAGTACTTCTCTTTTTATGATCCTACAATGGGCTTTGGGGTAGGGTGGCGGGTGAGTTTGGTCTGGCAGATTTCCTCTATGACCCAGGTCTTGAGATGGTTCAATGGAATATATGTATCGAAGTGAAGCTAGATATAGGATCTCTTTCTCCTGGATTCCCTCTTATCTAGGTAGGGTTTCTTATCCTTGGCTTTTAGGTTTGGTTAGTCCCAATATTTCTTTTAGGTTTATGTGTTTGACTGCTCAATCAGGAGTTTTGATAAGTTAAGAGGTGGGTCGAGGGTTAAACTTTTATGGAAGCATCCAAGTTGAAGGTTGGCTTTACGGGTATGGATTGCTATTGGGTCACTGAGGTTTTGGACCTAGAATGATAAGACATTGAACCACTAGATGTAATCGTTTAGTGGTTCGCTTTCTTTCTGCCTTAGGGTTGAGATAATGACAATGACCTCTAGTTGGTAATACTTGCTAAAAATCAAGTTCTAAAGAGCCTTTTGAAGTCGCCAAAATTGGCGATGGAGTTCGGGGGAAGGTTAAAGAACCACTAGAGGGCTGCTTTTCTTAGGGTTATTAGGAAGTCCTTGCATTTAAGTTCTACCTCCGAATTGTTTAGCACCATGACCATGTTGTAACTTTTAAGGTACTCTCCCAGGTCGCTAGAGCCGTCTTGTCGTGGAAGGGATAGACCATTATGTGCTGGGTGAAGAGGTATTCTTCGGGGCCTTGTAGCTTTTCAAAGATTATGGGAGGTGGTCGGGGTGCTATTAGTGTTCGGGTAAGTGTATAGTGGGATGGTGAGGGTTGTCGGCTTAGCTGTTTTGGTTGATCGACTGTTGGTGAGGTGTAGGTGTCTATACGATTTTGAACGAGTTATGGGGATTCGCCAGTCAAGGTTTGGTTCGGTTGGGCATAGGTATAGACTTGGCAGTGTTGTCTTTTTGCTGCTTTTGGCGTCTAAGCTCTTCAAGTTCGGCTTTTTTCAACTGTTCTTTCTTGCTTGAGCGCTTCAATTCGATGCAGGAGGAGACACAAGGTGTCTGCTTAAGGATCAGTCTCTCGTTATGCTTGTGGGAGCAAAATCCAGGGGGAGTAAGAAGGGCTGCCCTACACCAGATGACTAAGTGGCTGTCAAGCAGGGTCAAGGTGTATGAGAGCTTCGTGGGGGTATCTCCTAAGACAGGTGAGGTGATATACTCTTGATATACCAATAAAGTTGATAAGAACAGTCTTTAAGCATTTAAAGGATGCTTTGCAAGGGTTTATGTCAACGTACATATAAACAAACCTTTTGTAGAAATTTTTTTGACTCCAAGACAATAGTACAAAGTGGAGTATGAGAGTCTTCATATTGTGTCTGTTAATTATAAAGTTTATGGGTACTTATGGGAGAACATTTATAGTACTATTGTAGTACTGAAAATGAATATTATTGTCATAAATATTTTTACACATAATAATTTTCATTTAATCATAATTTAAAAATATATTATGTGGCAAAACATAAATGACAATAATAATGTACTACAGTAATTTTAAAAATATTTTCCACTTACAGAGAGATTGGCCTTCTGCAAAGAAGAAGGAAAGTATGGCTACTATGGTTTGGTAATGGTAATGGTGAGTTGAACTAAACTTTGACTTGAATTTATTTCTCTATATGAGTTACAGTTTGGCTTGAAATTCGATAACATATTTTTTATTTTAAATTTAAATTATAAAAATATTTAAAAATAATACATACTTTTTTAACTAATTTTTTTAAAAATTATGAGATTGTATGTTTTTTTACATATAAAACTGAATTAAATTATGACAAACATCACTAATCAAGAAGATTTTGTTGTTGAGATCCCCACAGGAGTAAAGGTTCGAGCTTGGCAAATTTTAAGATGCAATATATAGGATTCGGATATGGTATTTTTCTTTAGGGAAAGGACTAGTCATTTTTTAATTATAATCAGCCATTTATATTTGGATGGTTATGATGTTTGATTACATATAATAAAAAAATGATTATATATAATTAAATTTTGAATGTCCAAAAGTAAATGAACGGCTATGATGAGTTAAAAATTACATAGAATTACTTACAAGAAAAAGATTGGATCTATTTCCCAGCATATGGGACAAATTTTAAAATTTTAAAAAGTAATAAATATAACTAAAGTCTTGACATACACACAATTTTGTTTTGTTTTTATAATATTTAAATAATAATATAATTATAAAAATTTAAATAATTTTTTATTAACTATAATTATTTATCTTTTGTTATTAAAAAATATTTTCAAAATTTGAAATAACCATATTTGGTAAGAAGTTACAAATGTTTAAATAACCACTTGTTAATAATTATTTATTTTTAAATGAAAAAAAATTAAAAATTTAAGGACTATTTGAAATGATTTTTATTTTATTATTTTTTAAAATAGTTCTTGAATACAATTCTAAAAAATAGTTTTATAGAACAAAAAAATAAAAAACTTGTTTTGGTAAAAATATTTTTCATCAGTTGTTTTTCATGTTTTTTAGAAAATAAATGAAAAAAATAAGTCAAAATATAAAAAAAATTATTTTATTTTTTTTCTAATTAATGTTTCCGGAAACAGTTTTTAAAAACAACTAATGAAAACAGTTATTCAAAAGAATTTTTTTGTTCTTGTAAAATAAAAAAATAAAATAAATAATTTTTAAAAATAGAATTAAACAGTGAAGTACTCAACTTTAAAATTATATATAATAATAAAATTTATTATTTACTTAATTATTGAACATTTTGTTGAGCTAAATGATCTTACAACAACTATAACTTGATAATGATAAAAAAATTTAAGTAGATTTAATTTGAGTAATATTATTTTTACATATATTTTTACATATTTTTTTATTATTTATTATTATTATTATTATTTAATAATAAATTAATAATATAAATAAATAAAAATAGTAGCGTAGAAATACATTAGCAAAATCGACAGCCAAATGCCAAAACCATAGATTTTGATATGAACAAGATAGTGACATGGTGGGCGCGAGGATTCACACAGGCTATGGTACAATGTTTCATTTTCAAAATGACGTATGCATAACAACCAATCATTTTCACTATATATTTTGCAGAAGGAAGATACAGTAGAAGAAGGTGCACTCTGTTTCCACTTTCCAACATTTAAAAAAATAAAGAAATAAAGAAAAAATTTAAATTCTCTGATGCTAGTAACTAATAAAATATTATTACTATAATATAAAAAACACAATATATATAACTTTATAAATAAAAAGACAAATAGAGAAATTAAATAAAAAATCATTATAATACTTTTTAATGTTTTATAACTTCTCTTTATTTTGAAAGGATTAAGTACAATAATTTAAAATCTTGACACTAAAATTGAGCAATAATAATTAAATTATGAAATTAGATCCTCTGTATTTTTTTAAAGAAATTGGAATTTTTAATTTTTAATTTTTAAAGAAAAAGACTGTATATTTAATATTTATCCCCATTAAAATAAATGTATTATCATTTGTATCTTGAGGCTTAATCTAACAAACTTATTTTGTCTGATTCTGTCGCTGGACAAATGGTACTGGAGGGGGAGAAGAAAGCAATAATAATTGGTTGATTTTACATTATTTTATATGACCTGAATAGTAAGCTGCGTGCCCTGAATGCCCTTCTACTTCAATAACCAAATCTCCTATTATTGCAACTTATTTTTATTCCTCAAAACTATCTTATTGAATTGACCAACATCTACCTCTCCATGTAAATACAAACCTCAGCATTTTTCCTTTCATGGGGTCATGCTTTAAAATTCAACATATGGAAAGAGACTAAAAATAGGATAATTCTGCACAAAGAAAAATATTGTGAGGTGAAGCACTCTACAATATTATTGTATTGTCGAGTCCCCTTCACAAATTAATATTGGAGGATTTATCTCGTTTATATATAAATCAAAATTTAATTATATTTATATGAAAATAAAATTATTTTATGAAGGCTGTTTACTTGACTCGATATTTGTGTAATTTACTAATTTTACTCCTATCATTACATGTAAAAATATTGCAAAGGTAGGCAGGTGAGCATGGATTCCTAACAAAAACAAGTTTTGTTTTTTTCTTAGAAAAAACAAACAAATGGACATCATTTTCAGCATCTAATCTATAATGTCTTGCTGCTTGTTCTGTTTTGCCATCTCCTTCATGCATATCTTCTCTACAAACGAATATTTATACATATGGTTTTCTTGAATCCTCCGAGAGGTGGGAGTAAATTACAAAGTGCCAGTTGTAATAGACATTGTAATCATCATCACCATGGGGAAAAAACTAAGCCAAGCAACTCCGAAAATATCTAAGAACGATGGTAAACAACAATTCAACAGCTTGATCAAGGTTCTTCGACCCAAGGTCTACATCACTCACCCCTCTAGCTTCAAGAAGCTAGTTCAAGAGTTAACTGGCAACGGAAGCTCAACCATAGCTGCTTCATCATCCCCACCACCTCCTTTAGAACCCCAAGTGTTTGAGAATTGTACCATTAGAGAATCTGATCATCAGGTTCTAAGGGACCTTGAAACTAGCCTTGAAGTTTCAGTTTCCACGGGAACCAATTCATCTGAGTTATGTTATACTCCATTGATGAATGAAGAAGAGTTTAATCAAGCATCCAATTACCAGATATGCCTGGAAGACACAGTCTTTGAAGACTCAGTGAAGAGCCAAAATCTGGATACATTGGCATATCAGAATCTTGAAACCAGTGTTGAAGTTTTAGTTTCCACTGAAGAAACAACCAAGTCATCTGAGTTATGTTATACTCCATTGATGAATGAAGATTTTGATCAGGTAAGCAATCAGATATGGTTGGAAGACACAGTTTTTGAAGGCTCTGTGGGTTATCAGAATCTTGAGTCATTGCTTTTTGATGCTGAACCAAATCACTTCTTCAACTGCTATGCACAGATTGAGCAAGAGGTCAGCATTTACGACTATGAGTTGTCAGGACTTATATGAAAGTGTCTCTTCTATGGCAGACTAATCAAAGTGCTTCTATGATGTGCTTTTGTTTGTTAAGTTACTTTTTCTGTTCATACCTACCTTGTATAGAGAAGTCATATCTGAGATTGTGTTCATTCCTAATTTCCTATGCATATTCTTTTGTACATAGCCAGTTCTAATGTTAATTAATGCACATGCTTTTGTTTTGTTTGGTATATATGTATTAGTCCATTTATATAATCTACTAGAAGCAACAGCCGATTCATCTGAGTTGTTATACTCCATTGATGAATGAAGAAGAGTTTAATCAATCATCCAATTACCAGATACGTTTGAAAGACACAGTGTTTGAAGGCTCTGTAACGAACCAACCTCTAGATACGTTGGCATGTCAAAATATTGAAACCAGTGTTGAAGTTTTAGCTTCCACAGAAGCAACAGCCGTTTCATCTGAGTTTGATCAAGTAAGCAACCAGATATGGTTGGAAGACAAAGTTTTTGAAGGCTATCAGAATCTTGAGTCGCTGGTTTTTTATGCTGCTCCTGAACTAAGTCACTTCTTCAACTGTTATGCAGAGATAGAGAAAGAGGTCAGAATTTATGACTGAGTTGTCAGGACTGCTAGGAAAGCGTCTCTTTTATGGCATATTAACCAAAGTGCTTCTATGATGGAGAGCTTTTGTTTGTTAATTTGCTTTTCCTGTTCATTCCTTCTATAGAAGTCATATAGGTTATTGTATTCATTTTTATATGTATTCTTTTGTACATATAGCCAGTTTGTTTTTTTTATTTGTTTCTTATGGGGAAGGTTGTACACAAACACAAGGAGTATGTGTGTCTAGAAAATAATTAAATAATATGATATTTATGAAAATAATTAAATAATGAATATTTATCTAACAAAAAATAGAAACCCGGAGAATTGAGTGTAGTTTTAAAAAACATAGAAGAGGTAAGAGTAACTTAAACAAACCTCAAGAAAAGTTTAAGTAATTTATTACTCTAATATTTTTTGGGCAAGAAATTTACTCTAGTACTTTTTGAAGCCAAACACACCCCTAAGTTTTTCAGTATCTATCCTTAGCTTCATGTTGGAGTGATGTGAAGAAGATTATGTATATTACTTGAACAAAACTTAAAGTTTTTTATATGTTTGTTATTAAATTCTCTAACTAATGAATTATGAGTACATTGATAGACATTAATTAAAATAATTGAGTTAGCTGGGTAAAAAAATTTATTAGACGAAGTATGTTTTAATTAGAGAACTTGATAACATGTTATTTGTTGATCAGAACCTGATGACAAATACTTGAAAATTTTTACTTAAAATTTTCATATTATGCAAGTGTATGATGTAACACTCTTTAGTTTAATATTTACTCTATATTTTTAAGCATTAATTTAAACTCATGACTAATCCTAAAAGAGGCAGAAAGAAGACAAACACTTGAAGCCTAAATAGCGTGCCTACAAAGTCCTTCTACCTTATATAAATTTTATTTTTCTTTCTTTTCTGCTCTGCCTCCTTGAGGCCAACAAACAAATAGAATATTTAAATTCTATAATATTTTATACAAATTTCATGTCCAAAAGTAGCTTCAGAATCTGACTTTTATAAACCTTTCATTTCATAAACTAACCTTGGGATATTTGTTAATCGATATACTCTGAATGTGTTATAACCAAATCTAATTTCAAGAAGTTTGGCATGTTGTGGATTGTATGAATTGACAAAAATGAGTTAAAATAAGGCTACATTAATATAACGTAATTTAGCTGGTGTGACTTACCTGAAAGAGTGAGTTGATAGTGTTTAGAGGTTATGCGGCAGGCTTCTTGGGTAGGGGAGGGGAGGAGAGAGGAGAACAGATCCGGTCATGAATCGTAACTATTCATTTATTTTAAATGATCAAAATAGGTAAAAAAGAGAATAATGAGAGTTACATCCTAATTATCTAAAGTGAATAGATGTCCAGAATTCACATATGATCATATCCATACCTAAGGAGGGGCGAACTTTAGTCATTTTAATGTGTTTTGATGACTGACAAAATGGCAAGAAATCTACTCAGCCCATAAAAAACAATGTGATTTTTGAAAATAGTTATTTGAGTTATTTGCTATTTAAGAGATTGTGTTGTGGCAGAATTCTCTAATAGTCTAATCTTGCATAATTGGGCTTATTGGACTAGATCTAAGAGAATCAAATTGGCACAAAACATATTATGTAATATTAGAAAATAAAAGTCGCTATAAAATATTCTTATGATTAGAAATCTAACCAACTCATCCTGTTTTGCCATAGACACATTCGAGTCACAACTAGGAATCTAGGATCGAAAGACTCTTTTTTTATAAGGTCAAAAGCGGATGTAGTTTTTGAAAAACACAAGAAGAAGCATTATAAAGAAATTAATTAAACATAGATGAAAATAAATTTATAAATATATCAAACACTCGGACCTACTTGTGACAAAACATGCTTCTTTGAATCCCGAAGCTAAAGCAGAAAGGTTTGCCAGTTATGGGGGAAAATGTAGGGAAGGATCAGCCTCAGCATCTATAACTGAGTGTTATCTTTCTCAGGTTATTCTTTTTTTTTTTTCTTTGAACCCAAATGGAATAAAGGATAGTTATTCTTTCCTTCATGGAAATCTGCAGATAAATACCAAACTTTTTCCCACTTCCACAGGGTTCTCATGATTAGGATATATGCCTCCATATATTCTCAATCCTTCGCAGTCTTCTAATCATCCAACTTAACCCATTCCATATTTCATAGATTCTCTGGAAAAGCTTATTCACCTGCAGACGCATCCCAATACCAGCTTTAGTTTCTTAGTTTAAATATTTCATATTATTCATAGTTTATTCTAGTTAATCTTTAGTAATCTAAATGATACATCCAAGCAACAAGCTTACAACTTCCTTACAATGTAATATGGTATTAAAGTGGTGCTCACCCACCGGAGTTTTCTTGTATGGACTCAGTCAACGTTAATGAGTAACACATCATATGTGGGCCTCCAAAATCTTGTGTGGCACCTATTGGTTATGTGGTTTATGTAGGCGGATTCGGATCCCCTAAAGTTTGGGGATCTATTCATTCTTCTCTTCTTGCTGTGTCTCTCCAACTTCACCCCCCTAAAGTACTTTAGGAGATCCATTTCCCTATGTAAGCTGAGCCCATCTTCACTCTGATTTTAAACTAGTTGTTTCATTTGTAACAATTTTCTTTTATGAACAGAAGGTTTTTTCCTGTAACACTCAACACTGAATTTTATACCAGGAGCATAGTTCAATTTTCATTTGCTAGTTGCAGACAAACAAGCATTGGAGGGTAGATTCTTTGTTCTAGGACTCTTCCTCAAGAAAATATTTTCAAAATGATTTTTAGTTTTTACAGTCAAGTCCAGGAAGCTAACCAAGACGTGTTCCAGGAAGAGAGTAAATGGAAGAAGAATGACTTCATTTATCTTCAAGTAAAATTACAATTGAACAAAGATAAGAAAAAAGAGAAGCCAAATGGAAATTTCATCAAGAACTGTATACAAGCAAAAGCAGGCTGTAGGGTAAAAACGAGTCATTTCACAAACAAGCAGAAATCCACAGTCACTGAGGCTTTTGCTGTATTATTTGTGAAGAAGCTGCTGTATATAAAGATCTGAGCTGCCTGCTTATGAGCTTGCTATTATGGATAGCCAGCTGAAGTTCTGCATCACTTGACCACCATTGTTCTAGGCCATGAGCCTCAAAAAATTTCTGTTTTTCCTTGGACACCACAAACAACTTTGCTGCAGTTTGCCCATTTGAAGGACATATAATCTCCTTGTCAGCGTTCTTCTCTCCCGGGCCATCCGGGTCAGTATAGGAGCAACATATATAGTCACTATTGTTTACATACAGATGAGGAACCCATTTTCCTACCCCATATCCAGAATTCTTGAAGCGAGGCATCCAACTCTTTGATCCTGAACCCGAATTCTTGTTTTCATCATTGCTGACTTGAGCTTCGCTACTTGAAGGAAGCATAGATTTTAGTCTCTTCCAAGCAAATTCAGCCTTTTCTCCAATATTTCTTAGACTCATGGCAAGTGAAACAGAAGGTGGATTGAACAAATGTGTCTCCACATATATCCCTTCTTTTGCCAATGCCTTTCCCACTTGAAGAGCAAACCCAGCCCCCAAGGAATGCCCTGCAATGCATACATTGCTACTTCCATATAAATTGGAAACTGATTTGAGCACCTCCAAAGCTACTTTAAACCTCACTGAGCCCTTCAAGCTTTCCCAAGCAAGGAAGCGGAGATCATCTTCGATATCTCTTCGGATTGTTGGGCTTTTTAGCAATGTTCCTCTGAGTACTAGAACAGCTCTGGGGGCACCACTTGGTCTAATTAGTACTAAGTCAGTCATTGCTGCAGATCGATCCCATTCTAGTATTGCACCAAAGATTGATCCATCTCTTTCATCCATCAAAGTTTTTGTAAGCTTGTACTTGAAGGGAATCCACCAATTTGGAGCTAGAGCATTTCCTTGTGTCCGGTTCTCTTGTCTGTCAAGTTCAAGCAAGTAAACTGCCTGTATAAAGCAGGCAATGACAGTTCTTTTGTAACTTGCATCCTTCCTGTACATAACAAAATGTTGATCAGTATGCATATAGATTAAAGTATTAAAACTTGAAAATAACGTAAGAAGTGTCAATGAAACAGTAAGTGCTGTTCCACCGGGTTCAAGATGACACATGAAATGGAAAGCTTGTTGCTAGAGTTAGTGGCAACACGATAGTCTCAGGTTCACTCGCATACATTTAAGAATAGATGCCAAAGTGAAAAAGAAACAAAATAAAAGAAGCACTTAAAACAAAGGAGATAATTTATAGTTTTGATAAACCATTTAGTATCAATGATACGACCTTTATTTATCTTTAGAGAAACAACAAAATAGAGATATAGAGTGATTAAGTGTAAGATGTTTCAGCTAACTTTAACATAACGAGTGATGTTCTTGTGAACTCAGGTTCAATATGAACCCTATATATGGCAACTTCTCAAATAAATTCATTTGAATCATATTTAAAATCATGTTTTTTTATTAAATATGAAATTAATTTACTTTATAAAAAGTTGACATGTATGGGATTCATGATGAACCCGATTCATACAAACATCACTTTAAGATAAAACAGAGAATTACTAACCAATATAAGAACTTTAAAGAAAAAAAGTTCACAAAAAATCCTTGGTGGACAGGTTTCAACTTCTCTAAGTTTTTTACCTGAAAATCACAATTGACTAAAGCTCAGAAGGAATTGACAAAAGTAGATCCAAATAAACAAGTTCCTCTAAAATCCATAATACAAAGATTTATCAATTCGTTTTTCCTTTGCTTGGTACCATGGCTTTGACTATCTTCATCCAGGCGACGCACGCAAGTTAAACTAATGCATAAATCCAAGTCAACTCGTAAAATCTTTGTCGTAGCCAAAACCCAGTAAAAAATAACCATATTAATATCATTGTTAATATTTAAGGAAATGCTGTAAATTAGGGTCCCCATATTTCCATTCCAGATGCTTATTTATTAAGGCAACTAAGAAATTAGGTATCGGAACGGTGATTCAACAGATAGATACACCACTTCAAAAATTGCCAAAATTATACCTTCAAATGTAGAAATAAGTATAAAAATCAACCAATCACAAGCAAATGAACGTTCACTTCATTTGACGTTTTTAGCGAACAAATAACCACAAGCAAATAATTAACTCAAACATTTAGATCTCTGAAATCCTATTTCCCATCTCTGAAAATGATAAGCACAATCCAGCTTATGAATTCTGCTATCTTCCCCATTTAGTAATAGATCCTTGATTCAGAAACAGTATAGAAACCCATTTGGAAAAGCTTTTAACTTTACATTCACACGTTAAAACCCATTCTGTTAACATCTTAAAAATCCAATCAGAAAATAAAATTAACGCATGCCACTTACACTGATCTGTTTCTAACTATCTATTTCTAACTTGGTTAATCAGTATCTAGGGGGTAAATTTTGTTACCTTCCCATTTCGTGATAGATCATTGATTCAGAAACAGTATAGAAACCCATTTGGAAAAGCTTTCAATGTTCCATTAATATGTTAAAACCCATTCCGCTAATATCTTCAAAATCCAATCAGAAAAGAAAAAATAACGCATGCCACTAGCACTGCTCTGTCTCTAACTTAGTTAATCAGTAGCAAACTTCTTACACGAAGGTTAAAGATTTACATAGAGTGATCAAGAAATAACCAAATCCATAAGCAAGACACTAAATTTATATCAAATTCAGCTAGATTTGAGGGAGAATTAAAATGAGTACTGACCAACTAGAATTGATAAGATCTCTCCAATTAAGAGCAGTCAAATTGCGAGGACCAGAGACATGAAACGAGTACGGGTGAGCTTCTTCTTTCACCACCTCGTTTTTAGTCTCCTCCACAGCGCGTTGTTCCATTAACGTAGCAGAGATGAGAGATCCCAACTCTTGTTCTTTTCCTACTTGGTTTCTTTGCATGCTGGAGAGAGACTGCCTTTATGGAAAGGTGCTGGCTTTCCTTTGTAGAAGAAACTTGTTGCTTATCATCTGATTCGACGAGGCCCTTTTCTTCGAATAAAAAAACGGCACTTTAAAAAATATTCAATGCCTCGCTCCAACGGTTATATTTGCTTAACTCGTCCGTTTTTCCGAACAAAATGACAAAACTAACCTTTCTTTCTTTTTTGGTTTGTTCCTTCATTCGTGTATGGAGATTTTTTTAGTAAATTATTCTTAGATGTCTTTCTCTCTAAAATTTCATTTTTGCTGACATGATAATAAGGTATTATTTAAAAAATTTTAAAATATTAAAAAATTGAAAATCTCATAAAATATTGTTTTACAATATAATAATTGTAAAGCTACTTAGATGAAATTATGCATTTTTTAAATAATTTTTATAAGTCTCTGCAAAGTCGTAAGACCATGTAGGCGGGCTGACACCTGTCCAGTGCCGGAAGGTCAAGGAAGTTGGTGACCTGATGACAGGGGAGCCGGTGATCGAAGCCCCGGTGAACGGCGACCGTAACTATAACGATCCTCAGATAGCGAAATTCCTTGTCGGGTAAGTTCTGAAATTCTTGTAAAATTATTTAAGATACTAAAAAATAAATCTTGCTAGTTACTATTTTAAAATACAACATTTCTTGAAATACTTGAATTTTTTAATTGTATGTAGAAAGAAATATAATAGATAATTACTTAATTAGCATTTGCATGTTTTTAATGTTAAAAAAAGTTAGGATTACTATTGTGCAGTGTTTAAGTAAGTATAATAATATTAAGATTTACATACTTAAACAATTTTAGCCTATTATGTAAGTATAATTACTAAAAAAAAGTATTATATATTCGGTTCTATAAATACATACCAACCAACTTAAATATAAGCAATAAATTTTAGTTTCATGTTAATCACTTTTGGTAAGTGATTAATATAAATAGCTACTAATTAATCAATATAAAACTCTTAAAAGGAAATTTAAGTTTTAAACATAATTAAAAAAATGGCATCATTACCACTTTAAAATAAGATAACATTTTAAATGCAGCCATTATAAATTAGAAAATAAAGTAACTATAAATTTAAAGTGAAACTATAAAAAAATTAATGAAAAAATATATATATATATATATATAGACACACGCAAACATATATTATAATAGAAGTGATTTAAAGTCGTTACTTAAATAAAAAATGAATGGTTAATATTAAAAGACTTATTAAATATATATGTATCACTTATAGAACTTTTGAGAGTAATAATATTCATACACCACTTTTTCACATCATTTCACATCTTTTATTTTATTATTATATATTACCTATTATCATCTATTATAATTATTTTATAATATATAAATGATTAAAAGTGAAGTGTAAGAAATGTGTAAAAAAATTGTGTATAAGTATCATTACTTGACTTTTAATTCGCGTTTCAATTTTAATCATTCATTTTTTATCCAAAAGTCATTAATTACTCATATTATCTCTCATAATTACCTATATATATATATATATATATATATATATATATATATAT
>JASKGM010000011.1:6030013-6042227 GCA_034509205.1 Ceratonia siliqua | reverse complement strand
AAATTTTCTCTGTATTTTCCCTTACACGCCTCAAAGTCATAAAATGACGGTTTTTCACCGGCCGTCACGTTGTGACAACAGATGAACCAACATTTAAACATTATAAAAAGTTAGGGGACTAAATTGCTCAACTTGAAATTAGGAGGCCCAAATTGCTACAATTGAAAAATTAGGGAGGACCAAAAATGTAATTAAGCGTATATTATAAGAGGAAGCTTCAAATCTGAATAGAGGAACTAAAGAGATAAAGATAGATACACATCGGCAAAAGAGAAATATTGATATCGTAGATTATATTATTTATAAATATTTTATATTATGTTAAGAGAGATTAACGTTTGGCGTAACATAATCTAAATTAAGGTGAAATAGATTAGTGAGAAAAAAATTTGTGAGAATATCATTACTCTGTGATTTTGAAAGATTTTGAAATTTTATTTTTTAATGATCTTTATTTTTAATTGTCTTTTAATATTTCTTTTTATCTCAATTTTTTTAGAATTAGATTGAGAAAAAATTATTTAAGCGACTTTTTAAAAAAAGAAAATACACTTCTACCAAATTGAAAAAAACAATAATTGAAAGAATAAATTAAAATTTTGATAATGACCAAAAGAATCATGTTCTATTTATCCTTGGTACAAAAAAAGTCAATAATTAACTCTTCAAACACCTTTTTATTTTATTTTATAAAATTTACCTTTTTATTAATAAATTCATTAGTAGTTTAGTTAAATCATCAAACAAAATTAATAATAGAATGAGTAAATTATATGAAAATTTTCACAAAATTATCAACAAAAAGAATAAGTTAAATTAATGCTTAAGAAGTTAATTCTTTAGTGCAGGAAATAAATTGAATATGGCCTATAACTGAAAAAAGTTGCTTGTAATTTAATTTTTAAATAATTTAATTTAATATATTTTCGTAAACTATATTTAAAAATATAATTATTATATTTGAAATAATAATTCAATAAAGTTATATTTTAATAGAATTTTTTAATGTTTAAATATTTATTTCATTAAAAAATGAAACATAAATATTGTTATAAATTTTTAATCAAATAATTATTATTCATAAAAGGAATATAATATTTTAAGTGTAGTTATTTTATTATAAAAAATTATTTAAACTAAATATAAAAATTAAATCCTTTTAAAAGGATCATGCTTACTAAGAAATAATGTTCATTCAAAAAAAATTAATGTCAATTAATACAAAAACTACTATAAAACATCTTATATCGTATACAAAAAAATAAAAGGCAATAGATACGGGAACTTTAAAAATAACAAGCATAAACAAAATGTGATGGAGCCACACAAAAAAAATACAATTTAATATAGTGTTATTTATACAAATTTTATGATGTGTGTATAATTTGAGAGATTAAGAAGAGAGGAAACAGAGTAGAACTCAGAGAAAGAAAGAAGAGGAGAAACAAAGAGGTTTTGGAGGATAATATTTTCAGCATCCCTTCCATTGCTCAAAACATCCAACGATATACATGCATGCGCCAGGCTAGAGGCACATATCATTTTATTCATAAATAATATATAAATTACTAATATAATTTTGTATGCTTTTAATAAAAATAACTAAACTTATTTTAATAATTTATGCATTGCTTATCAATAAAATTTTGGAAAATTTATTTATTGATGCTTAATAAGATATTAAATGTTTCTATAGTGTCTCATAAACATTAAATTTTTATATGATATAATGTATTGTTTATATTTTTTTATAAAAAAATTATTGTTATAAAAATGTATTATATGTTAACTTTTTATAATAAGATAATATTTATAAGTACGCTACTATGAGACTTGGACCCATGTTGAAGGATAATTGGATGAATCCCCTGAAAAAGATGGATTAGCATCTGGTCCTTTTTTGAATCGATTATTTTTTAAATCGGTCTTTTTTTTATTATATAAGATTGAGTTCTTTGGTATATAGAGTTAAAATTTACATTATATTAATATATGTCTATTAGATTTACTCATAATCTAAATTAAAAAATATATATATAAAAAAATGATCATCTAAATTTAACTCATTATTTATAAGTTAAAAATATATTATTATTTATGTAAATTATATTTTTATATATATATTTTTTAAATTACATATTATATAAATTTAACTACATATATTAACACAATATAAATTTTAATTATATATATGAAAAAATTCAACCCTATATATAACAAGAAAATGAATGAATGAGAAAAGGACTTGGATCAAATTAGGAAAAGGCTGGATATAAAGTCCATAATATTTGTGGCGGTGAGTAGCCATCTTTCTCCAATTAATCTGAGACCAGGATAATACGAAGACCATTTGGAAGGATATGGAAACCAAAGCCTCAACCTCAAAGCAAATCCAATGGGAATTCCAGCTTCAAAGCTTGCATGAAGCAAAACTCCATGGCCGTCAATCTCAGTACTACTGCTTCTCTTCACCCCAACCAGCCAAAACCTTCGTTTCTGATCCGGAAACATAACAACCTTCTCAAATTCTACCATCCTTCTCCTTCAATCAGAACTCCTGCTCAGTCTGACAGGACTGAGACTGGAGTTACAGAGGAGGATTCTTCTGCTGGTATGCCAATGATTCCTAGCTTTTCTAGTGTTTTTGGGTTGAATTCAAATCTGGGTTTGAGGAAATGGGCATGAATTTTCACGTTAGCTGTTAAATTGCAGAATATATCTTTTCCTAATTTAGATTACTGGCACCATCTTTTAAGGAAGATTGAAATACCCACTCGCATTTAACTCAACTTCTGAATTTCTTTCTTTCTATTTTTTATTGGCTAATCTTGTCGGCGTATGATATGTGAATGTGATATTTGTTATATATAAGCACAAATAATCGTGGATTTAGATTCTGTCACGCAGAGCTTAACACAAACATCTCAAAGGGCTCTCAATTGGTGTTGGAATTACGTTGATTGAATTTCAGCAAGTCTTATGCTGGATGTCTGGGATAATTTACAAGAATAGTTTTTAATATACGAAACAAAATATATTTTACAAAATTCATTTACAGGAAATTTATACTTTTCTGTTCAATTTAAAAGAAACTAACGGAGAAAAGATAAAATAATGAAAGCTACTTTGCTTCATCATGTCGAAGCTTCTTATTATGTCTGGTCTTCGTACTAATATAAGCTTCTTATGGAAGGAAGTCCTTAACATTTTTTTATGACTTCTATTATTAGGATCTCTGTCCTCAGCCCGCACACAGCTTGATCTCTTGGAGCAACTTACATCAACTAGCCCATCCATCAATGGTATGCAAATCATTATCTCTTTTACATCAATAATATGTATAGCGGAGAAGATTTGATTGTCCTCTGGTTTTGTAAAGCCAGCCATTTTATCCCTGTTGAACATTCCTTCTCTGATTTGTTGTTCTTAAACGAAGATTACACGTGCCAGAAGAAGGTATATGTTCTTATAACATTGATATCATAACTTATAAAGAAAAATGTCGAAGACCAAGAGTAGTACAATCAAAATCATAAGGTACAAAATGACCATGTTTCTGCCACTTAAGTAAAATATGAATTTGCAGGAGCTTAAAGCGCCTTATAGCTTTTGTGAGGCACATAAGAAACACATATGCCACATTGTAACTGCATACTATAGCATTTAGACTTGAAAGAAAATGTGTTTCAATAATGGAATATTGTTTTTCATAGACCAAACTCTAATGATATTTGGCAATATTTTTTCCTGATAATATGTTTAGTATTTTATGGTATGGAAATAACTATCATGAGAGGTCAAAATTTGAGTAACAAAAGGAAACATTTTTTTGATAAAATTATATGTTTATATATCCCCACCTTGCAATTTCTAACCTGTGAATTATTCCTATGCCTTTATATGTTATGCGTGTATAACTTCTAATGTGCATGTCTGTGTCAATGACTTATGAGATAAAAGAAATTTCTTTACAAAAGGAAGAGAAATTTTAAAACCCTCTCTCTCTAGAGCCTCTTTCTCAAATTTGGTTCTTCTTCTTCGTATTTAAGTTTTGGGGAAAAGAATAAGAATAATGGAGACATTTTTTGTTTGTAGGTTATGAAAGTGATGGTAGCTCTGGCAAACTGGCAATCCGTGAGCAGCTTGCACAGTTGGTAGGAGACAGAGATGATGATTTCAGCATACCACTAGGTAAAAACTTGAAGAAAGTGAGTGCCAAGTTCTTAACCATTTCACAAAGGAGAAATATCAAAAGACAAGCTTACCTAAATGAAGTGTCTCAAAGGAATGATTCAGTGTTCTTTGCCACCATAGGAGCTTTTGTGATTCTTCCACCTTTTATAATACTAGGAATTGCTGTGTTAACTGGTTATGTACAACTTTTTCCATGATATGTGTATGTTATATAATGACCACATATTAGAGTTTATTAGCATGACTTCTTATCTCCCTTTTTACTTCGTAGTGCTATGGAGATTATCTTTTCTCTTCTTTTGGTAAGCAAGTGAGTAGATGAGATAATACAATACCCTGTTGATATCAAGGATAAAGGAAAATCATTACTTTCTCATGTACCTCGAAGAGTTTTTTTATTACAAGAATATACAAATATAATCTTTCCATTCGAATGCTAATAATTTGGATTTATGGGTGATAGAAATGTCTAGCAAGGTTTAATTTTCTGTACTGATTTTGATTATTAGCAAACTGTTTTTGCTCAAAGAAAAATCTAAAACCATTTTTCTTCATTTACCACTTACCCATTTTCATCAGCTTTGGTTGTGATCTTTGCAAAATATTTCATATTGAAAACTACGTTACTCTGTCCTCAAACACTGGAAAAAGTATCATGCTAATACATTAATCTATTTCCATGAAGTATTCCGATGGTTTAGAATTCAAGGTTTAAAACAGAGAATGTAATAAGATTCGGATTTTCAAATCAGTTATGTATTGTTATTAAAAAAAACAAAGTAAATGCACTTCGTAAGATCAAACTGGAGCAATTCTTTACTACCATAGAATTAATTACAGAAGAAAAAAAAAAACTATGTTTGCCTAACCTAAATCTCCAAGAACCAGAAGGAAGCAGAATACATAAACAGCAAGGTTACATTACAGTCATAGAAGCTTGACGTCACAGTTTCTCTAACCTCAAATTTTCTTTGGTATGGCTGGTTGAGAGTAGATGATAGATCCCAGTGGTATTTTGGAAAGAAAGAAAAAGGGGAGTTATAAGAGGGGGCATAGGGCAGTTGTAAGAGGAGTTGCAAAAGCAGTTACTAAAGGAGTTACATGGAGAGTAATGCGCATATCAGAGAGGGAGGAGAGGAGGGGGACATGGAGAATTGGGGAATTGAGTGAGGAATACCTCTAGCTTGTCCAAGTGCTAGGAATTGAAGTGTCTAGCGGCCACTAGAAGCGCTAGAATTGTTACTATGTTATCCTATATTAATCTGTCTTGTTCTGAAAATTGGGAAATTGTTGTGTTATGTCTATGTAATTGTCTTGTGTAGTATTACGTAACAGTAGAGTTGTTCAAATTTTGTGGTGTATTGTTGTCTTCGTACTGTAGCCAGACTGTGAACTTCCGTATTATTTGAAGAATATATATATTATTTTGTCAAATTATTTATATGTTATTCTTGGATTTTCATTAGTAGAATTAATTATGGACCGAACCACGAATTTAATTTCACCAATTTTTAAAGAGCCGAAGCCCTAAACTCAACAAAATTGGCCCGACAATCTAATTCAAAATAATATAATTGATCATTATAGGAAAAATATGTGACTTCAAAATACACTACCCATACCTTCATATCCTCTCCTCATTTACTACTTTTCACCAATACTGTTATTTCAACAAATTTTGCAGTTTCTATGTCAGAAAGAGAACATGCCAGATTTTTCAAATCCAATCTGCTTCCCCAGATTCATATGTTGAAAAGCAACCGCAACTTGGCTTTGGTTGTTCTTCTGTACTTTCTTTCCCCTGCATCTTCATGACTAAACTGGGTACAACTCAGCTTTATACTCTGCACTTCTTAATAGCCATAGATTCTTATCCTCATGAACAAGATGTCAGACCATAACAGCAGTGTTTCATATTTGATAAGTGAACTTCATTTAGTGCCAAGTTCTTGAAGTTTTACATCCAAATATATTTCAGAAAATTTGAGTTAGTAATTTGCAACTTAAAATCTTTGAATGGTTGGCCTCTTATTGGAAAAAGAAAGTAAAACTAACACAAGTTATAACTTAAGAAGCACATACATGGATACAAATTCGGGAAATAATATAGCAACATGACAAAATATGTTGTGTCTAAGTATAATTTGAAATCTCGTATTGTATTTAACATGTATGTCGAGCCCAAATCAAACAAACATGGCTTCATTTTTTAAGTATTCATGCTACAAATGTTACTTATCTCACAGGAAAACTTTTTAGGTAGACCATGTCTATCTAAGTATACGTAAATTAAACTAATAATGAGCAGTTATGTAGATATGTTGAAGGTGAAACCAACTGAAAAGTTATGACATTCACACAATTGCTCCTTATTAGTTTATTCTATCTATCTAGGTAAACATAGTCTACCCAAGTATTCTCATTTCACACAGCAGGAAATCTACCTGCACTAGTACACGATTCAAATATGAGACATTTTTGGATAAGTACTGAATACGTAGGCAAACCAATCAATGAGTGCCACATATGATTTAAGGGATCCCGCTGTATAAGAAGTGTAATTTTTTATTAGTAACTCACTCATCCATTAATGGAGTTTATAAATAATATAGACACTCTCTACCCAAGAAAAATCCTTTAAAAAGTGAGGCATTGGTTTATCTCAACAAGACTCAGCCTTCAGTTCCTTCTGTTTATCATGTGGACAAATTTCTTGACAAGCGGGAGTCACTAGTTCATTGCCCAAAATCTCTCCTTGGTTTTGAATGTAGACCCATTTGTCTTGAAAAAGGTAGAAGAAAACTATCAAAGATACTTGAGCAGTGAAAAGTATATTCCAAATCCTTATACTTTTTGATGTTTTTTCTTTATATGCCTGTAAGCCTGTATATACACTCAGGACTCCCAGGAAGGAAACTGTAGTTCCAACTATCCAATGTGAAAAGAACCATACACTTCTTCTTTTGGATCCCCTGTAAAGAACAAGAACGGGTTTTTATCCTAATTATCATGTTCTATAAACAGAAATTTGGAACTTTCAAAAAAAAAATTTTGACAAGAAACTAGAAAATGTTAAATTTACTGGGTAGAAAAAAAAAAGTTGAAGAAAGAACATGAAAAACTTAATTTAAAAGATAAAAAAGTGTGAATGAATACTTAAACTCTGTGAGCTAGGGATTTTAGCTCCTTAGGTATAAATGTCCTAATCTAATTAAGTATTATCATTATCTTTACTTTAGTATCTTGGATGTGCATTCAAAATTTTGTATATGATATTTTAGTATTCAAGATACGTGCTGGCATCCAAAATATCAAAAGGTATAAGATGATACTATTTTAAGCAATATTTTATACTACTCAAATCCATTAATTTTTAGTTTACTAACTTTTATAAAATACCATTGTATCATTTTTTTTAATTATTTTCAACTATTAACTAAATAAAATATTATATATTGTAGTATCTGAGATATCAGATAATGTGAGTGTATCAAATGACTCCTAAATGATTTAGATACAGCTTTTCTTAATAGAAGGCACTCATTTACCTTTGTGGTCGAAAAAAACCAAGGAGGAGTTGCAGCCAGATAATACCATATAATGCTATGCCTACTCTTTGATGATTATTGCTGAAGGAGTTGTTGAAATTTTTTATGGACATGATTGCTCCTGTTGTCGCAACAAGTACAGCCAAGTTCTGTTGAATAGAAAAGTAAAAAGTTTAGATATATAAAAGCCAAGTATAATCAATGCAAAAGACCTTATACAAAACTTACTTGGTTTTGCTAATAATGGGGTTTTTTCTACTTCTCCCCTTCCTTTCTACTTAGCTTAGACTTGGATAGTACCACTATTTTTATACTTTTACACATCTTCTCACAAATAATATTTTATTATAGAATTATTTACATTATTCATTATTTCATATTAAGTATCTGTAAACATGCTACAAAAGAGAAAAAAATGCTAAGAACTTCTAATAACTAGAAGATTATTTCTTAAAAATCCTTTCTTGTCTTCAAAATATTCATTATACTCCTTTTTAACAAACATGGAGGCAACGGCCCTTACTTGAGCAAAGTAGTAACCAACAAACTTTAAGCTAAGTAAAATGACCAGAAATCCGGATTCTTATCTTCCTTTCAGCATCATTAAAAGTTGATCAGTTTCCCAACTGAACCTATTAAACAAAGAATAATTTTATTTACACAAACTTCATTTATAAACTGTGCACAAACTTCAGCCCTTACTTGGTGTCACTTAAACTGTTTTTTTATCAAATTCAGATGTAGTCATCTCAGCATATCTGTTCATATAGTTGTATAAGTAGAAATACTTCTGTTCCTCTGTAGAAAATGGTTGTCAAGTAAAAGAAAAAGAAACCAATCGATTTCACGGAAAATTCTTTCATCTGATGTAAGAGAGATTTAGATTTCAGATATACTTGCCTGCAAAGCTGCATGAACATAGAATATAAATTTAAGCCTTCTTTGATTCTTTTCTCTGTTTGCCATTCTGATTGCAATTATACCAACAGGCATCAAGAACCCCATTGAAGCCCCCAGGAGAAAACCATGTAATGTAATTTGAAACTGCAGTCTATGATTCATCTGCGCGGGCGCACACACACACAGAGGGTTATAAGAAAGAAAGTGCAGGGAAGGGGAAGAATGAAAGTAAATCTGATGCTGTCAATTTGATTGATTAAGAAGAATTGGAACGGAATACCTTAAGGCTGTTCTCTTTGATTTTCTTGTGCTCTTGGGATGAGCAAACATGGGGTAAAATGATAGAAGCAAGGCTTGCTTCAAACAGGAAAACAACCAGTTTCTGCTGAACTCCCATTCTTCTTCCTTCTTTTATTGAAATATGGCCACTGGCCAACTTAATCTCCAATGCTGGTGAAGATTGCAGGAAAAAAGACTACAGCATTTTCATAACTTATTCTTTCTCCACTGGCTAGACTACTTGCTCAGACCTCAATTAATCCACTTCTCCAATCCGGTTAAAGGCAGGCCAGTCACTCTAGGACTAAGAGATTCACAAGAAATTCCTCACTGACTAGTAGTTAAATCTATGACAGAACCGCACATCAAATGCTTTCACCACTGAGCAAGCCAAGGGTTTACCCAGATACTTATTCTCTATCTCACTGTTAGTGTGTGGGTGAGGATTCCGAGCACTCTTATCTTCCCTGTCAGATAGTGCCACAACACAGTTGTCACCAAGTCTGGAAAGAAAGAGATGACTTTATCAATATGCTGAGGATAGGCAGAGTTAATCCTTGCAAAATATATATAGATTTCACTTTAAAGTGAGATTCTTTGAATGTAAAAGCAGATGATTTTGCATGGAAATTGATGGGCATTTAAAAAAGGGAAGTGGGGGTAGGGCATGAACTGAGAATTCAAACTTGTGGGGTTCACTTTTACAGGCTTTTTGAGTTTGTGGAAGAGAATGTGGACTTTCAGAGAAAAAGTATGTCAGAATTCAATAGAGGGTGAAGTTTTTATACAGAAGGAAAAAAGCAGATCTTGGTAGATTTCTCTGATGAACATTATCTTCTGCTACCCACTAGTGAATACACACTATTATAACATTCTTGAACAGACTCAATTCACCAACCAAATACAAAGGTTTTGCAGAATTTCCTATATTGAAAAAGGCTCAAGAAAATCAGATTCTAGAAAGCTTTTCTCCTTCTGCATATAAAGATCATTTCCTTTTTGTTCAGACAGAAACATAAGATTTCATTTCAAATCATTTTCCTTTTCTGTTGGTTTGTAGTTAATGTTTTGCCAGAAGCTTAATCTTTCCAATTTGA
This sequence comes from Ceratonia siliqua, assembly GCA_034509205.1. Classification (NCBI taxonomy): domain Eukaryota; kingdom Viridiplantae; phylum Streptophyta; class Magnoliopsida; order Fabales; family Fabaceae; genus Ceratonia; species Ceratonia siliqua. Next base: position 6,032,209 of record JASKGM010000011.1, on the reverse strand, counting down.
ACACAAGAATTTAATGTCTTCGACAAAATCAAGAACCAGATAAGTACACTAAATCTTGAAAAATTCTTGTATATACTTAGTCTATTAATTTTTTACTAATGAACTTTTTAGTGGGTCCTACTCTTCATACATGCATGTGATTTTATTAGCTTTTATACCAGGAAAAAAATGATAACAATGTATGTAAAAGAGTAACCTACTTACACAAATTTTATTTATAAGTTATTAAAGTGGCTGCATCTAGATTTGATAAAAATAAATTTAAATAAAGTCATTTAAATTTAGATACAGTATATCAGCATTTTATAAATATTTGATCTTCCTTTTTGCACACAATAAAAATGGGGAAGAATAAAGCCACTTGCGCTAATAAGAATCTGCCCACACCAATCTGTGTGCTAGTGTGATGTTCATGTGTAGATTCAAGATGCTAAAAGACAAAGCTTTTGTCTACTCTCTGTTATCAAAAGAATAATACTTTAATGGAGTCTAACAATCTAACATTGGCTTACCTATACATTTTATATTTGAATTCAATATAAAAAAATAGTGAGTTAGGCAACTCAATCAATGATTCGATTCACAAGTTATGTTTACTAAAAAAAATAAATTGCACTTTTAGTCATTAATTTATTCAAAAAATTCTTTAATTTGTTCTCTAAAACAAGTTAATCATTTTATAATTAATTAGAGCAATATTAATTTTTTAACAATAAAATTGCAATAATTAAAAATAATAATAAATTAGATAAGAATTAAACTTATTAAGTCAATTATTTTCTTAAATAATTAAAGGTGCAAGTTTGATATATAATTGAAATTAAAGAGATGAAATTATTATAATAAATATACCAGAGAAACAAGATTGCTTTAATAAAAGATATAAGAACTATATTATTTTATATCATAAATTGGTAAAATTACAAGTGCAATTAAACCTCATAAAAATATCCTAAAAAATTGAGAGGTGGAGAGAAAAATAAAAGAAATAAAAGCAAAAATCCACCACTCTAATATCTAGTCACATATACTCCTTTATATATACATATTTTATTTATTTATTTATTTGTGAACTCTATTGGATTATCTTATTGGCAGACTGAAATTCCCACACGTGACAAGGTCTTGCTTTTATTTGTGCTCCCACGCACTAGAATAGTAGAGGGTCACTCTCCTAAATATTCCATGAATAGTATAAAAGTATCAGAAAAAAAGCATGTATGGTCCTCCTCTAGCCCCTAGGGATTCCTGCACTTGATTATAATTTGGAAGCTATGTTGCTGTTTAGATATAGAAAAAAGTTATTTATTTAAAAATATTTATTTATTTATAAAAATACTGTATGAATATAATTTAATTTTTAATTACTTATTTTAAAAATAAGAAGAATTTTTGTTTTTTAAAGAAGTAATAAATATTATATTTAAAAAAAATCAGGTTCAATAAAAAAAAATTTTTTTTATACACATCCACCTCTAAAAAGTTTTATAAATTTTTTAAAAAATATTTTTATATATTATTTTCAATAATTTTATATATTTAAAAATATTTTTATAATTCTACATATAAATACAAAATATTTATTTTTTTAATAAAATTATTTCTATATAACTACATTTAATATCAAATATCTACATTGATATAAACCATCTACTAAAAAATACAGCCATTCAAATTGCCTTTATATCCTTTGGTGTATATTCATTCATTAAGTGTCCTTTAGAGTGAGAGGGACAGAGCATCAGCTATTGCTCTGCTTTACACACGTGATTCACCACTAAGGAACTAAATTTCGAGCGTTTTGATCGAAATGTTCAAAAAATTTTGATTTTGTGCTAAACCGAAACGAAACGACATTATAATTTCAAAATAGTAACGAATCGTAAGATTTCGATTTGTTTCGACGAAAATCGAACGAAATGTACCGAAACGAAATGAAACGAAAAAAAAAAAGAGAAGAGTTGTTCAGAACTAAGATTGAGAAGAGTTTGAACCTATTTTGAATTCTGAAACTGAAAGAAAATAAAGAGATTGACAAGATTGAGAAGAGTCTGAACCTCTTTTAAAATTTTCATTATTATTTGTCATATTGTACCATATAACCTATCAGCGTATACCATGCTTTATGATAGTATTATTTATATTCTTCATATTTGATTATCAAAATAAAATATTTTTTTATTTTTATTATTGTTT
>JASKGM010000011.1:5996760-6021607 GCA_034509205.1 Ceratonia siliqua | reverse complement strand
GTATATCGCACAAATTTTCTACGAATTATAAAAAATTAATAAAATTCATATATATCTCTTACTAAAAGATGAATTATTCAGTATACAGTATCTTACCTACATAATAGTTATCCATCATTAAATATTTATACTTTCTTATTTAATAATAAATAACTTAAATAGAATTATCTCATATGTTCAAAAATAACATAACATAAAGAGAGATAAATATAATATGTAAAATATACATTAAGTTTATCTCAAAAATAATATGACATTATCATATTTAAAACCATCGTAATATTATGATATTTAAAAAAGAAATAAATATAATATGAATGAGATATATATCCATCTTTTTTGACAATATTATATTTTTAAAAATAAGAACATCCAAATCCTAAATAACCCCATTTGATAAATAAAACACCATTAACTTATGGTATTGATAATGGCTCCTACCAAGTATCTACCTACCCATCAAAAAACAATGAAAGTCAATTAATATATAGTGTTTGCACTACAAGGGCGGCTATATGGTTGGACCATGTGGGAAAAGGAAGCATGTGACCCCATCATCGTAATTCATGTTTTGGCATTGTAATTAGCAACAAAGGCACCTTTCCTTGAATTTCTCTCCCAATGTTCAAACCCTAATCCCCAAAATCCCAATCACCACGCAAATAGTATATGAAGGGATTTTGAGATCATAGAAAAATACTTCCTAAATTTTAAATTATTATTTTATTTTAAATTATTTATTATTTTATATTAATAATAAATTATTAATTATTAATTTTTTAATATTATTCTTATTTATTAATATTTTTAACAAAATGTAACAAGAGTTTAAATTAATTTTAATATAGGTAATTGAGTCAAATATTTTTTATTAAAATTGAAACTGTTTAATAATTTTTTGAATTATTATGTTATTAACTTAAATAATAAATAATTTAAAATAAAGAGAATAGTAAAATAATCGTTGAAATTTGATCCAAAACATACATTCATGCCCATTCAGCCTTAAGTGTTACATTGGATACCACAATCGGTGGGGTGGGGTTGCTTCTTAATTAGGCTTTTGTTTTTTTTTTGGCTCTATTTTTTGGTAATTCAATAATTAATTAAGATTAACCAATAAATATAGTATGAATGTTAAGAAATAAATAAACATAATACACAAGTCTCGTTAATTAATGAATTATAGATTTTATATATATTTATCAGTTATAAGCTCATATACATAATGTATATTTTTCTCTAATCATAACAATATCCAAAATACAAATCCATAATTAGTGTGAATTAAATGAATATGTTAATTTATATTTTTAAAATTTCTTAAAAAATTTTAAACTTTTAAATAATTTCCTGTTTACTTTGTATCTAATCACTAATAATTTTTTAATTATAAAAATATATTATTTTATTATCTCACTAATTCACTATTCCTTAAAATTTAGAAACATATTTATTCATTTCATACTTTTTATTTGGTTGTTTTAGTAAATAAAGATACTAAATAACTTAGAATTATATATAATAGTATAGATAGCACAATCTATGGGGTAACTTCTCAGGCTTCTTTTTTTTTTTAAGGCTTTATTAATTGTCAATTCCTAAATTGATTAACATTATATTAATGTTTTCTTTCTTAGGAAAGATTTGATAATATTGGATCAATATGAATATGGGATAGATGATATGAACTATGAAGAGGTAACATTTTTTAGATAAAGATTTTCTAAATTGTTGGCAGTATTTTAGATAGTAAAATGAAAAATTAATAGTTGTGGATAAAAAATTAATCATTAATCATTAATATAATATAAACAACTAAATAATAATATATAGATGTCTAGAAATTTATTTTCTCAATATGTATTTGCACTGATGCACAGTAGAAAAGCCAAATTGAAAATTTTAAATTGGATAAATTATAATGTATCCTGGAAATCAATTTGTTTTTTTAGTGATTTAAACCATCACATTTAATATTTTTTAAAATAATTTTATTAATAATTAAGTGATTTTTTTGGTTTAAATTTTAACAACAAATAATAATGTGAATGCCCTATGAAATCACTTTGTACCTATTCTGATTAAAACTGGTTATTTTAAAACCCATATTTTCAATTTTTGAATGTTGACTAATTTAACAATATCTTCATAATATTATAAAATTGATCTATAAATAAAACAAATTTTAACAATTATAATAAAATTATTTAAGACACATACATACAAACAGTGTATTTTATGATAATGATAGTTTATTATGAGATATGAAATGAGCAATTAATTATCATTGGATCAAAAATAAATGTCTTAAACTATTCATTAAAAGTCACGTATCTCGCATGTACTACTCATGTGACTTTTAATGAACTTTTAATGAGCAATATGAAACATTCATTTATGATCCAATGGTCATTAATTACTCTTCTCACATCTCATAATAAAATATCACTCTCATAAGATACATCTCCCATATAAACATTCATTAAATTATGATCATTTTGTAAATATTTCTCTTAACTATAGAAGTCATAAAATCGAGCTTTAAACTTTCATTTTGTAAGATTTATCGCTTTTCATCTAAATTAAAATGATACAAGAATACCAATGTGCAAACCTAAAATTTGATATACGCCCTAACCAAGACTTTAATGTAGACTCAAATATTGTGCATAAACCACAATTTGTGACATATACAGAGTTAAAAGTTTGGACAGAAAGAGTCTAACGAGTTAAAAGTTGAAAACTCCATTTTTTGATTTTTATAATTCAAAATTATGTGGGCAAATGGTTTTTAAATAATGAAAACAAACTAATTATAAACTAAATCACATAAAACAAAACAAATTATAATTGAACCTTTTAAAAATTGTTGAGCCATTAATTTTCATCTTTAATTAATTGTGAATCTTGATTTGTGTATCACAAATCTCCACACCGACATTGAGTGGAGAGAAGGAACAAAGAGTAGTGGTTTGAAAGTGATAGAAGTCGTTTTGTGCTATTTGCTTTTTGTTCCACAAGATGCTTTCCTACTTTGAAAACTGCAAAATGTGACTCTTGTAGTCTAATACGACTTCCAAGTTTTTGAAGGAATGAGGCCAACCAAGTACCAAATCAGCCTTTGATGAGCCCTAAGGCCAGGTCCCCCACCAACTCCTGCCTTTGCGTCTTACTACTCAACTTTCTATGTACTTTTCTTCTATACACAAACCTCAAAAGGAAACACCTTTTTCGTGAATCATGCTTTAGTTTTGGTGAAGAAAATAAACCCACCCATTTGCCCACATGATTCCTTCTCCACTTTTACTTGTCACTTCTAAATTCTAATACTGATATTTTATTTTATTAATTTGGTATAAGCATCGTTATAGGATCTAGACCAAATATATAATAAAAATGATAATATATCAAATGTTCTTTTTTTTTAATATTAGGGAAAAAATTTTATGTATGGACTTCAAAGTTTGTGTTAAAAAAAGTATATTCTTATCAAAAAATATTTCAATTACCTTTATATTTACTAATATTTATAAAAAAGATGTCATTGAAAAATTCAAAAATCTCTTAACAAGAATTTGAATGTGGTTATTTTTTAATCGATAACTGTTCAATAATGCATATATACAATATAGTCTCTTTCTTAAATATATATATATATATATATAAGTTCTAGCTTTCACTAGGAGTGATTATTGGGTTGAGTTGACTTATAAATCCGCTCAACTCAATTCAATCGGTACATGTTGGATTAATTTTTTATATATTAATATTATTTTTTATTTTTTATTAATATAATATCATTTTATATAAGTTAAGTTAGGATGTTTAGTTTGTATTTTTTATATTCATATTGCTTATTTTATTAAATTTTTTGTGAAATTATATTTTTAATTTGAAAGATTATATTTATTTTTTTGTAATTAATTTCTTTTTATTCCAAACTTGATCCAACTCGTTGATACGATTTGGCTCACCAATTTTGATTATTTTTTATTGATCAGTTTTTAAGAATCAATCGGACAAATTCATTGACTAATTCATTGATTTCAAAGTGGGTCCAACTAATTCAATCCAATTTTTTATATATAATACATGCACTGGCGAATCTTAAAAGAAATTTTTGGTGGGGTAAGTTTTATTTTAAATTATTTACATAAAAAATTTTAATTTTTGGGGAGCAAAATAAAAAAAAATTTCAAATAAAATTACATAAAAAAAATTTTGAGGGGATTGTTACCCCCTGTCTCTACCATCCTCTGAGCACATGAACACTATTTACTTTGATCATCTATTTGCTCTCATTTATTGACTAAGATACACTATTTGATTAAATTAAATTAATAAATCTAACATTTAAGATAACTCTTTAATTGAAAAGGAAATTGGCATTTGACAACGGGTTTTGGTCCCCCATTTGAATCTTCCATTACAAGATCAAATTAAAAGCGGAAAATGCGACGAAACATCAGCGCTGTTACAAGTTCTATATCCTAATAGCGTCGCGCATTAAAGTCGATCCTCCTCTTCACTTCACTGCCCATGAAAGTGACATCCGCGGCAAATACCAATTCAGCATAGTCTCTCTCTCATATTGGGTAGATGAATTGAATAAGAATTTACATATTTATACTTTTTAATATCTTTTTTAGAATATAATTTTTATTAATTTAATTATTAAAATTAAAGTAATTATCATGTTAATATTTTATGTTAAATTTTAAAAAGATTATAAAATAATAAAACAGATAATCAAATATTTATTATTGTTGATATTCAAATATTATATTGTACGTAATTTTATAAAATATTGATGAGACACAAAAATATATTTGAATTAAAACTTTGTGGTTATGAACTTCGTTCTATGAATTATAAATCTAACAATGAATTTTGTAAAAATATCATCCTATAAGAGTTATGTTATAGTGTAAGATTGATTTTGATTGATGTTTAAACCCTTCTTTTATTTATATATATATATATATATATATATATATATATATATTGTAATTTAAAAAATATCATTTAGTTTAAAAAATATCATTTTTAGTATTTTACAAAATTTAAAACTATACTTATATTGATATTAGAGAGAAATAAAAGATTAAAATATTATTTTGATCCTTAAAATATATCTAAATTGTGTAAATTATCAATTTAGTGTTTTAATATATATTTTTATCTACAAAAAATATTAGAAGATCAAATTAAGAGAAAAATTCATATTCCAAATGACATTTTTAAAGACAACAATACAAATTGGAGAACTAAAATTGAAAGAAATTGTATTTTTGAAAACCAAATTGAGATTTCTAAAGTCTTTCAAGCATCATAAAAGTAATTCAATTAAAATAAAATCTCATGACCTCTTTTAGAATATGCGACCTTTATAGATAGCAAAAATCAATTTACTATTTGCTTGTTATTAATTGTTAAAAAGATTTTTTTTTCATTTCTTATTGGTAAACAAAAATACTATAATTAATTAATATTCCAGATTAAAATTATTATTTTCTAATTTTTATTACAAGTAAATTAGCTTAATTTTTTTTAATAATATGACCCATTATTATAATTTGGCAATAAATTGCTTCCGTTATTATTAAATTACTTTAGAAACGTAACATAATATTGCTTTCACTATAAAATATGTAAAAAGGGGTTACTTCTACTATAAAATTATATTAGAGACATAAAAATGAATTACTAATTCTTATTATAAAATTATTTTAGAGATAGAAATGGGAAAGACCAAATCGGTAAGACCACTATCAAGTATTAACCATTAAATTCCATAAAAAAATAAACAAACCATAAAATGGTTCACAGCAATGGTAGAATATATTTGTAAAAATAATCATTAATAAATTCAATTCAACGAATTTAAGTGGTACAAGTCATAGTTTTCAATTTTCAAACCTCTTTGTCTAAATAGGCAACTTAAATTAATGTCAAACTTAATGTGTATATATAAAAACAAAACACTCAACAAAGTCTATGATTGAAATTATTTTTTTATTATGATCGTGAGAATAATATTTCAACTATATATATATATACCCCTGTTTATTTTATTATAGGGTTGACATCATATATAGTAATGTGTTGTTGAAAATTTAATACTATATATCAATAAAGGTTTAATTAACACAGTTTTTAAATTTTTGTGTAATATAAAAGATCACCCTTATACCATCTAAAATAATATTATTTTGTAATATTTTAATATCTTAAATAATACAAAACATATTATATAATAATATATTAAACATAAATATCTTAAATGCCCTCTTATCATTCAAATTATCAAGACCAAAATAACATTATGGTCCTTAATTTGACACATAAATTGACCCTACTACACAATTTAAAAAAAAAAAGAAGAAAAAACACAATAATTATTATTAGACAAAAACTTCAAACTTTTTATTCTATTTTCTTAACGTGTGATAAACGAAACTTAAATGTCACAATATTTGAGTATAAAAAATTTGGGTAAATCATTTTAATCTCAATTTAAAATTTAATAATATAATACTGAATATATGTTTTTTAAAATAATATTAAAATTTTTTAAAATATATAAATTATTCTTATTTTTTATTTAACGTTCATATTAATATTAAAAATAAATTAATATTTTTATGTTTTCATAAAAAAACTTTGTATAATTTTAAAAATAAAAAATATCAAATTTTACAAAACTTTTAAACATTGACCAAAAAAATTGAATAAAAACAATCAACTTTTGATTTGTTAGAATTTAGATCTATTTATATTTTTTAAATTATGATTATTTATTTATTTTTAAATGATTATAATTTAATTATATATAATTTGTTATTACATAAAATTCATGCATCATAATCATAAATAAATATCTATAATTTAATATATCTAGTCATAACCAAATCAGTCTAATTTGTTAACAAAGTTTTATGAGAACAAGTTAGCTGACAGCTCCAGTTCAAGAGTTTTACTTTAACCTATGGAGCCGAGGTCTTTGATATTCCACACGCAATCACGTTTGGTACGGCTGAAAGTGAAAACATTCAAGAGATTCAACATCATGCATTAATTATCAATCGTATATATATATATATATTAATGAGAAAATAAATTGAAAATGTCCAAAACTTGAACAAGAAATTAATTGAATATGTTATCTTAAATTATTTTGATACATCATCTCACATATTATTATCTATTAATTATTATTATTTTTTTATAATAAATTAATGTAAAAATATAAATATAAAAAGAAATGTGAAAGTAATAATTTGAAAAAAATTATTACTTAAATTAATTATCATTATATATGGCAATGACTTTGCATTCGGATGAGAACCAAACACAAGATTTGTGTCATCCTTTGTCAAAGCACACTATATCTTTGCTTGGACTTAGGTGTTCCCTAATTACTTTTCAGACTTTACTTCTATATTTTCTTTTCCCTTTCATCCACTTAATCACTCTTTCAAACCTATTTTCGTGTTCCATCTTCCTTTCCATCACATGCAATATATACGAATGTTTAAGATATTATAAACATAATAGAAAATATTATAATATTTGAAATTTTCATATTTAGCATAAAATTTAGGAGTAATCAAAGAAATTATACAATTGTAGTTTAAGAAACTTGGTAAAAGTAAAAATTCTTATGCATGATATTTTCATAATTTTTAAATGATATAAGATATCGTTTAAAATAATTAAATCTTATATATACTTCCTGAATATTCGTATTAAATGCAAGCATTAAATATATTAAAAAAAGATGACAATGCATGAATAAATGACTCCATATAATTGGTTAGCAGCCAAAGTGTACTATTAATTTATGTTCTTAAGCAGGAATTAATGGAGAAGGAGATTAAGCTAGTTTATAAAAGATCGTAAATTCAAATTTCAGCAATGCTATATAAAAGACAAATTAGTTTTTACTTTTTAATGTATTTAAAGTAGACTTGATTATAAGCCAATCTTATTTAAGAGTAAAAATTTAGTGTGCCAGGCTCTTAGTGTGGGGCTTACTCCCCACGCACCAAGCATGAGGTAAAGTGGGGTCCACACCCCCACTAAGAGATGGGTGCACTCAATTAAGTGTCTTTCGATGATACATTCAATTTTTTTTTGTTTAAATGTATAAGTTATATTTTTTGAAGAAAAAATAATAAAAGATTAAACTCAGTCGATATTTAACTCAGCTTGAGACCTCATAAAATATTAATTATTTTAAAATTTTGAAAAAGTAGATAAACTTTTTTAAGAAAATAAATTTAAAAAAACAAGACACTTTTCAACATTAAAAAGTTTTAAAAAAAATATGAAGTTATATATTTTTTTACATATAAAACTGAATTAAATTGATATATATAAATACAAAATGTAAAAAATAGTGTAATTCTATAGACAAAACAAACTCATATTTTATTTAAAAATTTTTATTCAAATTTATATTTAACTATTTTTGGGCTTATCTAGACCTAACGGTTTGCCTACTTCATGATCAAGTCCATTTTAAAGGTGTAAATGACAGTAAACGTTATGACTATAATATGTTTAAAACACCTTAATTAGATTATTATGTTGTTGATCTCCTTGACCATTATTGTGAGTTGAGTATTTGATTCCATTCCTATCAATCGTTTTTTCCTATTGGTTTGTGGAAGTAGAGGCTCAGCTTCAATGGACTCCCACATACGGCACTTGACCAGTGATTGATGGCTAAGCTCAAAGGCAAAGCAACTGGAACATCAGCAATATAATTCATTCTGATTCCTCTTTAGAAATTGGAATTGACTATTAGGTCAAAGGTCCAATGGTCATCAGTTCAAGCAGGAAACCGAAGCTGACCTATCATTATAACTACTCATTCATAGTTCTATTACGTAGTCAGCATGAGTGGGGGAACACACAAGAAATTCTAAGAATATAAAATATAAAAGTAAAAGGTGAAGTCATGCTACCATCTCATTTTAATTGGAAGTTATGTTAAATGATTTTAGATTTATTCTCAATTTTATTTATTTATTATTTCATACTATCCTTCTTGAGAGAGAGAGATATGCAATTTGCAATGAAGAAAGCAGCCATTAACCAAAGCAAAAAGAAAATCAACAGTTTGAAAAAACATTTAAGATATTTTATGAAATTCATTATTATCGTTTGATTTTATTCTAACATATTAAGTAAATACGACACTTTTATTTACCAATGAGTTGATAGCTTAGATTTTAATAGTATTAGAGTTATATCTAAAATTAAGAATCATAAGTTCAAATTCAATTGAAACCAAATAAATAAATAAAAATATATATTCTTATTTTTGAGGTAAGCTAGCCATTGGCATATGAATTTGGATCCTCTTTATGTTCTTAAATAATATGATATTATCATGTTCAAAAAAAAAAATAGGCAGAATATATATAGATTAGAGATGGTCATTTAGAGCCTGATCTATTGAGCTATTTGAACTTAAATAGAACTTTGACTTTATATTTAAGACTAATGGCTAAATTTGGACAAACTTTTAGGCTATACTTTTAAAATAGGGCCAAGCCTCAGTTTTAAAAATTAAATAAATTATATATTTGTTATTTTACATATAATAATATTCATATAAAATAAACTTTCATCTTGCAATTTCAAGTTATAACTTATGTTTTATATTTTAAGTTATTTATAAAATGATTTTGGTGCTTTGTAATTTCAAGTGAGTTCTTTTTTTAAAAAAAAATTATATTAAATAAAGTTGAGTTTAGACTCAAGATTGACATTTAAGGCCAAGAACGGATTTGAATTTACATAATATCTATTATTATAGGAGCAAAATCTTAGCTCTGCCATGTACATCCAGTATAAATCGATAAATAATAAATATATGTAAATTTTATTAATTAAATAATAAGTTTTACATTTTATATTTCTTTTTCAATTATAACAATCTAATTTTTTTTAAATACGACAGAATTCTAATAACTGGCCGTCTTGTAAAAGGACTTGGAGGATAGCAGTCAACATTTGAAATGTTAAAAAGATAAGTCTATGGAAGCTTATTTCGTGCACTAGTGCACGAGATCATGTTATTCTTAACGATTGAGATGGGGTGCAGGTACCGTAGCAATTAGAGATACGTAAACCGTTAAACTATTTAAATTAAATTGAATAAAGGAAAAAATTAACTAAGTTAATTATTAGGCGGTTCAGTTTGGTTAAATAATATTATAATCGAATCATACATGATTCAGTTGACGATTTAATTTTTTTAAAACCGGGGTTAACCGAACCGAACCATATATATATAATTAATTAAATATATATATATATATTAAATAAAATTCTATATAATTATATATAATAAATTTTATATAATTATAAATATTATTTTCTAATATATAATATTTATAATATTTTACTTATTTATTAATAATTATTATTTAGGATTAAAATCGATTACCCAAACCAAACCGAACCACTAAACAACGATTCAGTTTGGTTCGAATTTTAACAAAAAAAATTAAATAACCGAACCAAACCAAATTAAATCGAACCGTACACACCCTTAGTAGCAATAGTGTTGTAATGCCCTAAAAAAAATAATAAAAAGTGTGTGGGTAGAGGTCTTAACATAAATAACCAAAGTACAAGGGTTAAAATGCAAAACTTAACTTTTAAAAATTTGCAAGAAGGCCCCTCCTCCTTATACATACTAAATACCCAAAAATCTCTTTTTCTTCACTCTCTTCCTCTCCCCCCCCCATGGCGCCTCTTGAAACAGCCAAGGAAGTGGAAAATTTCTCATGTCTCCTCCCCCACCGTGGGTAACCATTGCCAGTCTCCACTAACAGTCACCGTTCGTTCCGATGTCGTTGCCAGTGTAGTCCATGGCTGTAACAGCCATGGTCCCAATCCCCCTTCTCCTCCATTCATCTCCTGTTTCGGCGGCTAACCGTCCCTTTACCAGACTGTTCGACCCAGCCAGCACCGCCGCCATTATATTCCTGTCCGGCGTGCGTTTCGTTCCAACCAGCCACCGTGATGTCAGTCCCCTGCTGCATTTTTCAGTGAGTGCTTGTTGCTACAGCCAAGAGGAAAAATCCTGCTGTAAAACATCTGAGATAACCACGGTTTGGGATTTTCTTCACCTCCTTTGCAAGTTAATTTCCAGCCATACCCGAAGAGCACAATAAAGCAAGTAGCTAAAGGTGAGGTTTTCCCCCTGCACCATGAAGTCATGAATTTCATCCTTGAGATTGTATATCAGTTGTGTAATTTTGATCTTGTTGGGTGAGAGTAGAATTTCTAGAAATTAACCTTTCTCTTAATTGATTTCATGAATCATTTGGCTTAGTACACAAATTCAGAAAAAATATCTCTCCTTGGTTAAAATTGCTAGATCTAATTCCATATCACTTTGCCCATATATTGACCTTGTTCATTAAATTAGTTTAAATTTCCTGAAGCTAGTGATTTTATTAAGATTAAATTGTAACAACATCCTCATTGAGTGGATATTCAAATAATTGATCCTTTGTTGCTGCCATTCCCACAATTAGTTGTAGAAATTTCCCCAGTTGGGTTACTCCCTCCTGAACAATAAATTTTGAGTTGGCTCTAGTGTATTATCCTATACTTTTTGTCTCTTTAAATGGGAAGTCATTATCCTTAAATTATAATAAGGGATTCATTTAAGTCTGGGTGGGACTAAAACATCTTTATGTAATTACTGTATAGGAGCATTGGAACCAAATCAACAAGGTTGGATTGAGATTTAGTATTAAACTTCTAATTTAAGGTGAGTGGATTCTTACTTACCTCTTGATGTCTAAATTATTAAATTTTACCTCGTGGTTCAACGATTTTAATTGAGTATTACTTGTAAGTTAGTTTTGAGAAAAGTGATATATATATATATATATATATATATATATATAGTTGATTATTTTGTTTCACTGTTTATGAAAGCGGTTAGAACTGTATTCTGAGATCCGTAGTAGAGTTATGGTAGAACCACTAGGTGCACATATGTCGCAACCTTTATCAGTTGAGTGCAATTCTTGATAAATGATACTTCTGTCAGTGAATGTAGTTCCTGGCAGAAGTTTGAGTTTTACTCTTTATGGTTTCTCCTTCGGATGAGAATGCTCTGGAAGGGGAAACAGGAAGTGGATATTTTTTCCCCTTCGGTGAGTGCTGTTCCCGAAGGTGAGGATCGAATTACCCTCTAGTTGAGTGTTATCTTCTGGGGTGGGAATGTTGTTTTCTCAGTTTGGGTTCTCCCCTGAAATTTGTTATGGATCCTATGAAATTTATATTTATTGATTGAAATATTCATTGATATAATGTTTCTTTGAATATCATATTAATTGTTATTACTGTGGTATGATTATGAAGTGAATGCTACTTTTTTCCTAAATGTAAGGTGCATAGGTGCTTATTATATTAATAAAGTATTAAATGAGGTTTTAAAGTATTTTAACAGTAATGCACTTTACATCTAGGGGTTTAGTTATCAATTGGTAAGTCTGATTTTCATTCACTGTGTCAGTGGACTCACCCCTCAACTTTAACATTTTCAGATTAGGATATTGGTGACTTACCTTCAGCTCTGCCTGTATCCTTTGAACCAGCTGATTGAATTTGGTAGGCATCACCTTGAGTAGTAATGCTGGAGTTTACTTGAGGATTTTGTGGACGATGTTGGATAGAGTTTATTTGTATTTGTTTTGTTTATTTTCATGGTCTGTAGATATAAATTACATAGTTTTGTGTAATTTGAATATACAGTCCATGATGAACCATTTACTGCTTTTCTGTTAAGCCACTGAGGCTTCTGGTTGATGCTGGGCATGTCCACCTGGTTATTTAGCAGGTTTGTACCCTGTGATAGTCCATATTTCAAAGGAAACTCTGCTGAAATTTTTAATAAATTTTTGACTTAGAAATTATTTTTATGAAAGTGTATTTCAATTTATTTCTCATTTAAGAATGATTATGAATGCCGTTAATTGCATTAGTATTTTAGGCTGGTAGGTAACCTGAAGGGTAATTCCCTATGCCAATCACGTGTCCTAAAATGGGGCGTGACAAGTGCACACTCTCTATCTGATGGACCAAATCGAGCATGATCCCGCGTAGTAGGAATAAGAGAAATGGTGAGAGAGAAATAAAATCATCGCAAACATGCAAGGTTATATGCCTCATTGGCAGTGTCTTATAACTTTTAAATAATGCATCTACCTTTCTACAATGGGTAGAACTGTCAAACGGGTTGAGCAACAACCCGCCCCATAGACTAGGTGGGGCGGGCTAAAAAATTCTAGCTCGCTCTGCCACAACCCGCCAAAAAACTAAAGAAAAAATAGTAAACCCGCCATTTTGGCTGGTTATATTTTGCTGAACCCAGCCTGCCATTTTAAACGGGCTGGACGGGCCAACTCAGCAGGCCCAGCCCGTTTTGACAGCTCTAACAATGGGGTCTATCATTTAGATCCTATTTGTTTGCACTTATTATGAATATAAGTTATTTTTTTTAAAAATAATATATTTTGATAAAAATATACATGTTTATTTGAACTTATAAAAAAATAATAAGTTAATAAAAATGGAAAAAACTTTCTATAAGGAGAAGCTAAAATTTTTAGCTTCTATTAATAAGGAGAAAAACTAGAAGAGAAAGAAACTTTCATCTCTAAAATTATCCGTCATTCTACAAAAGTCATTCTCAATTATTGCATCTAAACATAAAATAACTTCTACTTCAAAAAAAGTAATTCCTCTTACAGAAGAAGGAGAAAAGACATTATCTGATAATCCTAAACAAACATGCCCTTAGTCTTCATTATTTTTCTATAACTTAATCCATATTAAATCCTAATTTTAAAGCTATATTTTCAATATAACTCTAGTACATTTAATAAAATATACTTTAAAAAAATATTAAGATTAAAGCTTGATATGAAAAAGTAGAGCAAATAATATAGCTCTTTAATTATTAAATATCATACTATAAAATATCAAAATATAAGATATTATAATATTTAAGACTTTTATATTTAGTATAACAATTAAAATTTATTAAAATTGATATAATTATTTTTTAAAAAAATCTTAAAGCTAAAATTAGTGTGAAATGAGATTTTCATAATTTTTTAAATAATATAAGATATTACCTAAAGTTGTGTTGTCTCATTACACCTTGATATTTTGGATAACACTAATATATTAAATAACATACCAAAGGCATCCCAAAAACATATGAACCTCACAAAAAATTAATGCAAGATGTGCATAATTTAACTCAATAAAATGTTATTTACATAAAATTGTTATAAATTATGTGTAAATTATATATTTGTTTTTTTTCTATCAATATTTGACATATTGTTTTAGAATGGGCCTTCCATTTTCAAACATTTTAGTTCTATTTTTTACAATGCAAACATGATTTTAAATTAGAATGGCACCATTTGCAGTAGTGGTAGTTAGGGCCAACTGGTGGATATGGCACCTTTCATTGAGCCCATTGCTTAGGGTCTTAATTTGCGGGCTGATCTTTACGGTGCCATGCCCCATTTGAATGTTGTGGTAGTGGTGAAGTAGTCCCGGCTGGGATTTTTTTTTTAATTTTAAATCATTTAAAAATATTTGAATAATATAAATTTTATTTATTTTTGAAAGAATGCTTTTGTCTTTTTATTGAAATCCGCAGTCGGTGAAGTGGGCATAATATGAGTGTAGTTAAATATATTATTATAATATCTTTAATTAAATAAAAAAGTTAAATATATTATTATAATATTTTTAATTAAATAAAAAATAAATTAAAATATGCATAAGGTAACTCAGATCTCACTTAATTATAAATATTAAAAAAATAACAAAAGACATATTTTGATTAGATAGACGAATTAAATATAATGGGATATTTTGTAACTTGTATATGAACTTTTAAATTTTGTTGTGTCATAATATTTGTGTTACGTCATAATATTTTGAAATTATTTAGAAGAAAAAAAAATCTAAAACTAAATAGAAAAATTTCCATTACCAAAAAGAATACGAAATAAATTTTTGTATAATTGAAGTATAAGTTCATCACTAAAATAACACAACAATTTATATAAAAATTATGAAATAAAACACTGTTCACCTTGCCAACGCGTCCTCCATTTCGCTACTTTGAATGAAGAAAGCGAGGGACTTGCTCAAAACCCTCGGCAGTTGCAGAACCCGCCGAACTTCGAACCTTGCTGCTGCTCACCAGATGGAGGATTTGTCAAAGCGCTATTCTTACAACCCAACGCTGCAATGGAACCCTCAAGTTGAAGACTACTTCGTGAAAGCTTATGGCGCCGACCATTTCTCTCGCATCTCTAAAGCTTTAACGTACTCAAATTTCCCTCCTCCGTTATCCACATCTTTCTTCTTCCTTTCAATGCATTGTGTAAATATATATCCCTTAATTATCATTTTGGTTACATTATTTGAAAGCAAAACAAGAAAAATGGTTATTGGGTTTTTCATTTTTGTTTCAGTGTTTGTGTCAGTTCTGCCACATGGTTGGTTCCAACTATTTCCTTTTTAGTATACTTTCATTATCACATTGTTGAGAGCTGGTATGGGCCACCATATATGTTGTGGTGCCGTTTTTAAGCTTATTTTAGTGATCCAAACGTGCTTCTGTAACTTTCAAATGCACAATTTATATGATTGTGTATGATTTTGAATTTTCAGTGTGCTGCTTAGTTACAGTGAAGTATTTTGTTTTGGTTTCAATTTCTGAATTTCAGTGATGATTAAGATTTGTGTATATATTGCAGCCGCCCATCTTGCTACTCTTGTGTACGTGTAAATACGCTCAGGTCTACAAGTGATGCTGTTATTGAGAAACTACAGGCAATTATGAAAGAATGGGGGACTGAGAATGATGATGGTAGCAGAAATTTAAGTAATAGTGATATTGTTGTCAATTTTGATTTGGACTCAAAGCAGCAACTTTGTTCCAGGGAAGCTGATAATTCCCAAGATTCAGAATTCAGTGGGAATATAGCACTGGCACAAAATGAAGATGAGTCTAATCCTTTGAAGCAGTGTTTCCGGGCTGGTCCTGTTTCCAAGTGTCAGATTCCTGGCCTAGATTATGTGGTGTTTGTTAGGGGTTCAGGACCACACAATATCGATTATGGTTATGCACATAATGGACCTCCTAAGGAGGTCATCGTTAGTAGGAAATGTGCTGAGGCAGTTCTTCGGGGTGCTCAGGTTATTTTCCTTCCATGCAAAAGTAGTAAGCTCAAAATTTGCATAAGTAATTGTGAGGAGATGTTTTCCTCTGCTAGTACTATAATCTTATCTATGTTTGCTAGCATCAAGAGACATCAGAGCTTCTCTGTCTTAAGGGTTCAATTTCCCTCTTACATTTGAGCCTATTATTGGCATTTTCCTGCATGGTTGCCATAGTTGGAAAAAATGAAATCCTTCTGCCTTTCCTTTTAGATTTCAAACACAATTTTGGCAACATAACAATCAGGATATGATAATGTTATCTGTGCTTTTAGCCGAATAGAGGTTCGTCTTTTAAGTATCATCCTCCCTGCATGTTTTTTCATGTACCAATGTTCTAATTTGGGGAGAAAGAAAAGAGAGGAAAAGAATAAAATAACTACCCTGTATTCTGGTGGACTTTGAGAGTGGAAATATGATTTTGATTCCTGGGTTTAAACTTCATAATTCATATATCTCCTTGGTTTTGAATGTGTTATTATTTTCTTATTATATTGTGGTGAGATCTAATCAAGTCAATTAATCAGGTGAAAAAAAAAGAAATTAGGATAGAGGCCACATAAAGCTCTTCACTTGGGTAGGATAAATTTTGGCATGGTCATTTCAAGATGACTGCAGTCCAAACAATCATGGCTATCAACTAATAGGTTTCTTAATATTACCTTGGAGTGATGGTGAACAAATATTCTTTAATTGGTTCCTAATGTTAGTTTCCTTTAGGTATATGTTCCTGGTGTAATGGCTTGCAGTGCTCATGTTGAGAAAGGAGATAAAGTTGCAGTCTCAGTTGCTGTGGAGCAGCCTGGTGTTGATGGGGGATGGGGTAAAGGAATGACACGTGGTACTGTTCTACAAGGATCACAAACAGGTAAGGAGTGTATTTCTTTCTCAATTCTGGACATAATTTGGTAGACATTTTTTTAAATGGCCCTCCAGTGCAAAATTACATAAATTGAAATAACGTAATTATTTGTATAGTGGTGGGTGTAGCTGTCATGTCAGCGTGCTTAAATTGTTATGTTCAAAGTACCTTGTTTTTTTTTTCTTTTGTCTTGAGCAATATTTTTGAGTGAAATCAAGTTTTAAATAATAAATTACAAGTAGCTTTTTTTTTTTTTGGAAATTATGTAAAACATGTGGTTTTACTTTTAATGGAATTCTCTTTTGATATGTGTTTGAAAGGGTTTCTTTTTATCTTACAGATCCTTATTATTTTGAGCGAAGTGGGCTGTATATTGGCCAAGGAACAACAATGATGTCAAGGGCTGGAATATTCCGAGTTTCTGAAGGGGTTGCTGTGGATATGACGGATAGAGTATATGAACTTCCTTCTTTTCATAGTAAAACTCACCTCTTCTCCATCAGGAATATTATATTGTATTATAATTTTGGGCAATATTTATTATTCTAATTTTTTTTGGTCATTTCACAATTTGTGATATTCGTTTTTCGATTCTTTGTTATAGCATTATGGCATAACCAAAGTAGTTTGATATTCATAATTCATATAAAGAACACTTCCCAAAATATCTAGGGGTTTGATACTTGGTGCTCTAGGAGTTTCTGAAAGATTTATGCTTTGATCTTTTTGTCATTGGTCAACAGTTATAAAGAGTGGCTTCTGCTATGCATGTCTGAGAGGAGGGAGTCATATAAGAATGAGATGTTAGATTTCTAAGTGGGTTTCTTGTTTGGGAAGTGGAAGGAGTGGGGGTTTTCTCTAGCTCCTGTGTGAAGCCAACAGATCTGTGATTGCAGGTGTTGAAGATAGAATCGGGTGCAACCTGGATAAATTTGTTTTCAGTTAGGATTCAAGAACTTCAGTCTAATATTTTTTAGATTTTATCTCTCAGCCTGCAGAGTAGTTTCTGTTTTTGTTTTCCTTTCATTTGGTCATTGCCTGAATTTATAGCTGATATACTCCCCCCCCTCTCTTTGCTTTTAGAGGGCTCCACTCTCTATACTCTAGGTTCACCTCCTTGGTGGCCTTAAACAATAAGACCTTTGCTCTCTCTTTATATATTTGTTGGAAATGGTCTGTGCTTATGGTTATGAGACAGCATGTGGATAACTGCTGTATCATTCCTTTTGGTTTTCCAGATGTGCTTGAGGGAGAAATATTTCTTCAAAACCTGCCCAGTATTGTTGCTGCTCATGCTTTAGGTACATAAATTACTGTCTCATTTCTTCCCCCCTTTTGAGTGATTTACAAAATTACAACTATTGTTGCCTATTTGTTATCCTTAATTGTAAGTTCTTTTACTATATACTCTTCAACAAGTGTGTATCCATTTCTTTTCAATGCAAAAAAAAGTCTCTTTATACAGACTACTTGGCTTATATGACCTGAAGAACATCTAAACAAAAATGTGTTTGCAATACTCCTTATTTAGGAAGATTAAGATAGGTAGGACCATGTGCAACTTAATTCTGTTTCTTTTTCAGTATTTTCTTTGCTTTAAAAAAAATTCTATTTTGACTAAATATAAAATTTTTAATCTGGATTTTCAGTTGTTTCTGATGGTTTTTGTTGGATTTTCAGTTCCTTAAACAATAGGTCCTTAATTTTGTTGACTTTTCCCAATAATTTTTTTATCAAATGAATAAGTTGTATGAACTGATCTGCAAATTTACTGTATGATTTGTAATAAATCAAATATATTGAAATCTAAATGGGTGGAGACTACGAGTTGAAAAAGTAGTAACTGGTTACATGATTGCTATTTTTCACCGGCAATGTTAACTTTACATGATAAGTGGATAACTACAGTCTATATGCTTACATGATAAGTGGATAACTTCACATAAATGTTCAATAGTATGATAATCTTGGGACTAAATCTGGGTTAAGAAGAAAATTGGTTATTCACATTGGATTTGATCTAGAAGCCAATTAAGATACTTGTTTAGGTGTGTAATTTAGTTTATGATGTGTCTGAAATTGGTTTGATGCTGTTTGAGAAGTGAATGGTGTTTATAGTTGCCTAATTTCCATTCTAAATTCAATTTAACTAAACTTGAATGTGTTATTGAAATTGTAAATTTGCAATGATAACAAGCCTTAGCAATACCTATCATAGGTTGAATTGGGAAACCATATGAATCGATGAATCGCATGAATCAGTGTGATTTGATCCTATATGGATAGATCGCACTGTCACATGATCCTGTGATTCAAATGACTGCAAAATACTAAGAAGCATGGACATTTATGTGGATGCGGACCCAGACACGGACACAGCTCTGTTTTTGAACTGTTTGTGCTTCATAGCGATGACTAAATTTCAGCCGAGAGAGCAGTTGGGTACATCGCAACCTGATTGTAAAAGTCCAAATTTCAGCTTCTTTTTTTTTCCTTGTGCCTTTTTTTTTAGAAAAACACATTCAGAAGCTTATGAAGGGTCACTTAGAGTAAAAAAAAAACCTACCACTTTTGCTCATATCATGAAAAAATTAGGTCTTTTTGCTCTGCCTCAAAGCTGCCTGTGTGGTTGCCCCTGCCAAACTCTAAGCTGAGGTTGCATAGATAGAGTCTATAAGTTAGGTTGAATATAAACAATGTACTATCTGTTAACTAATATACAAACAGCTATAAATTACATAATAAATTGGTTTTTAATGATAATTCCAGAATTGTTTCTCTGTTGACAGTTATGTAAGTTTACAACAGATCAATTGATTTTAATAAAAGATGAAATCAATTTTATAGTTTTAAATAATTTAATGTATAAAGCACTTCTCAGAGATTCAGAAATAGGCCATCTGATTTGCAATATGTATTGCGATCTGATAACTACCCATCAATCTTCTACTCATTGTTTTGTTGACCGAACTTAGTCATGTGTACATGACTGCAATTTTGTTATGAAGAAGTGAAGATGAGAACATATTGCACCATAACCTTTAGCTGGTTTTGGTTTACATCTTGTAAACAAGTAGGAGCTCCTAACATTCAGATGAGCCTCCTGTTTCAATTATTTTTGTTGATGAGAATCCATGGGTTGCTCAAGTGGTCAAGCATTTTGTCTTTGTCTTTGACTTTGAAGGTCATAGCTCATGCAAATCTTTAAAATCATTAGGACTAGGATTTGCTGACATAGTCCCATGGTTATACCGACATTGCAACTGGCTCATTTAGCTTTTCTGGTGCTTGATTAATGAAATTGAATGATGATACGGCTGTTTTTCTTCTATGTCTATGGCTTTTAAATCTTTAATTTCTTGATAGCTATCAGCCCATCACTTGCCCTTGTGTTTTAAGAAACATATTTTAATGTTAGTTTTTTCCTCATTTATTTTCTTCTTACATGTTAGCACTTTCATTGTGATACAGGATCAAGTATTAACTGTTGCTAATTGTGTAAGGACGCTAAAGTGATATTCTTTTGCTTATCTTCTCTTTATTTGGGATTCATTTTGTGATCTTTTTGTCTCAGATCCACAAAAGGGCGACCAGATACTAGACATGTGTGCTGCACCAGGAGGGAAAACGACTGCAATTGCAATACTTATGAAGGATGAAGGAGAAATCATTGCAGCTGATAGATCTCATAACAAGGTAGAAATTCTGAACTATTGGAAAATGCATCATATTTCTATATGGTCATGTAATTCCCCTGTAATATGGAATAAGATGCAATTTAATCAGTTGGTTTTGACTTGAGTAAATTTATTGTGACTGGATGTGCTAGAATAATAGTCCCACTAGCAAAGATATACTTGTTCTGTTTTCTGATTCCTTTTCCAAAAAATGGCACTCTCCATCATGGTGGTTTCAGTGGTTGCCTCACTCTTATTTTTGATATAGAGTTCTTTGTTTTGTTTCTCATGATTTTATTAAGTTAATCATTGGTAATTTGGTAGCCCATATTTGATTCTTGTAGACTTTTCACATTCAAGGCAAATCTCAATAGTTTCGGATTCTTATTTGAATATAAACTTATTATGATCATTCTGTGATTGGTCATGCATAATTTGATATTCCAAAATTATCCTTGTATTGATATCTAATTCATGATTCTGTTTGGGTTCCACAAGTTGAGAATTATTATAGAATATTTTACTTTTGAGATAAGAAAACGAGGTTGGAAGTCTTTAGTTTATAAAAGAAATTTAGGTTAATCCTTCTTCTCTTCCATGTCGTCTATTTCTTAAAGGAAATGCTGCCAAGGAGCTTGAACTCCTTTGGCAGCAGTTGCATGGCTCTTCCCAGGGAGCTAGTTGAGCTTTCAATATAATGTATGCACTGCATGCTTCTATATATTTTGTTCAAATAAAACATAACTATCAATGTAAAATTGCTTTCAAATAAATTTTATATTTATTATTTAAACAATATTTTATAAACACTAATAAATTTTTAAAAAATTGTTAGTAATATATCATTTTTTACACACACACACACACACACACATATAAGTTGATAGATTTTAAGAAAAAAAGTATGCTTGCATAATCTTTATATATTAATTCTATATAAAATTTTGGAAGCATTAATTAAAATTTTGGTTTTTAAAATATTAATTCTAACAATATAATTTTCTTATATGAAGCTTTAAGTTCAATAACTTTTAGCCAAGTCATAGCACAAGACGGTCAAAGCAAATTGAGGAGGGTCCTCCGGCCATGTAGAAAGTGAAACAGAGATTTCCCTTTCTTGCCAAAACAGTCTGCTACGGAATTACATACTCTAGGCACATAACAGCTCCCTATTATTGATTCCAGTTAAACTTGAAATTACCATGATTATATTCAAAATATCCCCTCTTAGTTCTCTGTTCCTTATCATGATTCCTTTGTTTTAAGGATTTTCAATATGTCTTTTATGTTTGATGGCTGTCTAGGTGCTGGATATACAGAAATTGGCAGCTGAAATGGGTTTGAGTTGCATAAAGACTTTTAAATTGGATGCTCTTAAATCTGTTTGTCGAAGAAATGAATCGGATAATCTGACTGATCCATACTGTAGTAATGCCATTGCCAACAATGGTGTGACAAATCAAGTTTCCGATTCACCAAGTTTACATGCAGAAAGAATGTCATCTATTGGCACAGAAAGGTTAAATACTAAGAAGACTCTGGAGGAAAATGGTAGGTATGGTCTATCCTCTATTTTGCTATTGGCTATGAAGATGAAACATTTAGTACTTTGGGAATCTATGGTATGCTTGCATGTATAATGACATTTTGATGAGTCAAAAAAATAAAGGTAAAATATATGCATATTGGAATGCTGATGCTAACTATAGAAAACTGCTGATTCCAACAATGGGACCAGAGACGTTTTACATTAGGGTGCTGGCCGTGGGTGGGGGGGGGGGGGGGGGTTGGGAAATAAAAATATGGTGATATATTATTTCTTTATCATTAAATATATTCTATTATGTAACCATTATAACAGAAAAAACAAATATTAAAATACATAAAGTGTTATAATATTTATTTTGTAGATGAAAAAGAAAGTATATAATTTTACATATGTATACTTGCTGGATACATATCCAGCCATATCCAACTCTGGTACCCGAGTCATTTGAAGAATCTATGCGATGGCTGTACTTCCAAGTTCCAATGAGGACTGTTCATATTTTTGAAGATGCCAATGATGGCATTGGCTCCTCACTTGCCATGTCTTAAAAGTTGAATGAAAAATTAAATAAACTTAGGAGGTGTACTGTGACAGTAAACAATTGCTGGCCTGGAAAGAAATTTGTGTGTGTATGTGACTATAAACCAAATGGAGGAATTAAAACTTGACTATTCTCAAAGAGCGGAGCCAAAATAATACAAATCTTGCTTCAAACCCTCAATTGACACTTGCTGCCCTGCCAAATTGAATTACAGTTTTCTGTTTCTTCTGTTTTTAGCTTCAACTAGGCCCCTAATATACTCAAATGCCACTTTTAATTGCATATCCATTGGCCGGAAGTGTGTTTAAATGAGGATAGCATGAGCTCTGTATCACCGAGATGCCCTGCCTTGGTGCTGGCATGGTGTTGGACATTAACTATGAATAATGTCTATCTGTGTTGCAGTTTGGACATTATGCATGGTTATTTTACTTGCACTTTTGTTGGTTGTTTTTGCAGAGCTCAACATATTACCCTCATCATCGTCAACTTATCATTTTGTAAGTGTTAAAATATGGTCAGAAAACTAGATAGCACTGACAAAGACAGTACTTGCTGGGATATAGGAATTGGGATTAACATTTTTACATAGAATCATTGAATGTTCTATGTTTGATTTGATCATTGATATGGTGTGGTGCTTCTTTCCTGTTTTATAGTAGTTATGATATGAATGGTATTTGTCCATCAACAACTAACAAATCTTGTAATTAATTCAGCAGTAGGTAACAGTCAAAAGGTAAATGAAGGAACTTATGTTAGCAAAGCTGAAATCCGGAAGAACATGAGAAGAGAGCGAAATGGACCTGGAAGAAATCAGTGCCTGGGTGGTAGGGTTGAGAGGTCAAAAGGTTTTACTCCTAACAATTTTGATAGAGTTCTTCTTGATGCTCCTTGTTCTGCCCTTGGTTTAAGGCCTCGATTATTTGCTGGAGAGGTAGGAGTGAAACTGTCAATTGAAATTATGCATTTACCTGTATCTAAGTATATATACTAACATATAGACCAATGTACATACAAAAATGCATATATTGATAGGAACGAGTAGGAGTTGGGATGCTGGATCCTTTGCAGTTTTATTTGCTTAATGAAAGCCATACTTATCTATGACTGAAACTTTTTCTAGCACATGGATATGCAAACACAACTGAAATTATCTAGAGGAGTGTAGAAGTAATGGCTGTTTCAGTGTATGTAATTGGGAATAATTACTTTAGTTGTGATTTTTTTTTCTTTTGCATTCACTTTATTATTGCTAGTTCAATGTGGACGATTGAATATGTGAGTGGTATTTTTAGTCTGTATCTCATTGTTTCATGTTGGTGCCTGGATGATTAGATCATAATGTCAGTGATTTCTTTACTTGATGGCTTTAGCATATTGAGAACTGGAATTTTTTTGGGATTTCTCATCTGATCTGTCTCTAGGCTCAAATACTTAGCAATGCATAATGAAGTTTGGAAGCCCATTTACTCAAAACATTGCAGCTGTGTGAAGTGTAGAGAGTTAGCAAAAAGTTTGAATAGTGGTTTGCAATTTATTCAACAACACAGCATGTGATGCTTTCTTTATGCTGTTTTATATGTTTTAATATCTGTTATCACCTCTAGTAACAATGTAGAAGATCAGAAGACTTAGTACAATGCTTTGTTTATGGCAGGAAACAATAGAGTCCTTAAGAAACCATGCAAAGTACCAGAGAAGGATGTTTGACCAGGCTGTTCAATTAGCTCGACCGGGTGGAGTAATTGTATATTCCACGTAAGTATATGCATGTAATTTTTTTGAATCAAATTGCTCTATGTATATTCTGGGCTGTTCATTCTATTGTCTTTACATTTGTTAGGTGTACGATAAATCCTGGTGAGAATGAAGCATTGGTTCGATATGCTTTAGATACATATAAATATCTGTCATTGGCCCCA
>JASKGM010000011.1:5933456-5962344 GCA_034509205.1 Ceratonia siliqua | reverse complement strand
TAATGTGCGAGGTATAGGATGCCACTGTTTAAAATATCATAATATAGTTTAACTTTATTAGCTCTATAAAATATCAAATTATATATTTTCTTTAACATATCATATCAAAAACTTGATAAATTTTTTTACTAATTCCTATAAAATATCAATTATATCTTTCTTCACTAACTCTTCTAATATAAAAAGGTATCCAAAAAAATTAAAAATTATAATATTTTATACTTTAATATTATTTAAAATATTTAAAATGTAAAGTAATGGTATATTAAATTGCTTATATGCAAAAATGGCATTTAGGTTTGATAATTTCTTCACTTTTACATTGAAATTATATTATCAAAGTCTATTATCATCCCATGACATTATTTTAACTCCTGTGGGTCTCCATTGTCTAAAGGTGTAATCTGTTTATTGTTATTGGAAATAATGAACCAATTCTAGCTGTAAGAGGTAGGATTGACAATGCAGAATATTGGAAAGAATCTGTTAATTATTTTAATTCCTCATGCTTCACATGTTACAAGTTTTATATTTAATTTTTCTCACTCTATAGTACTCTCCTTTCTTTCTTTCTGTTTGTATAGTATTTTTTTCATAGCTCATGGACATTCAAGTTCCCTAATCTATTGGCGATACAGGTCGTGTTTGGTATGTGTATATTTGAATTTTTAAATATTTAAAATTTTATTTATAAGTCATTTAAGTATACAATATATAAATCTATTTATCCAATAAAAAAAATCTAATAATATTATTATATGTTATATAAGCTTAAATAACATAAGGATATTAATTTTTTTTATACATTTCATGCTCACATTCTTTTATAAATAAAATTTTAAATGATTGAAAAATTAAGATATCTACTTGTCAAATCTATAAGAATCTAGAATTCTGGACGTTAAATCACAAACTCAAGAAAACCAGCTTCTGGTGATTGAAATTTCAGAATCTTTACCATTTCCAAAAATCCAAAAATTCATAATTTTATGTGTTCACATCTCATTTTAGTATGCTATGTTTTTGGATCTACCCACTCTCTATCCAAACTTCTTATTTATATCATCACTATGTCTTGCAAATATTTTGTATTTCTGAAACCCAAATATCCAAACTTGTTATTAAAGCCCCGAAAGTGCTTTCAGGAAAACCGAGAAGCCCTTTTTGCCCAAGTTAATGTTTCTTCGGTCTATAGGGTTTTCATGTACCGACATCCCAGAACTCCTCATTGGTAGCCCTAATTACTTATTCAGGAGCTTAGAGAAATGTCTAGTCCCTCGTTATGAGGTCCTTAAGGGCATGCTTCTTGAGGACAGGAAAGTACTTATAACTATGAAATGCAAAAGAGACTTTTATTACTCTTGCGGTGTCATAAATCTGGTCCCAAACGTGATGGTTTTGAGAGAATATTGGGTTCCTCAATCCTCCATCTCTCTTGGTTTTACATTATACAGATGTAGCATTCTATAATCATGCAAAGTTTGTTGAATGTGTCGAGTTGGCTAAAGAAACAGGATTTGATCATTCCAAAACTACATTTATTGTTGCACTCTATGTGTTTGTGAGGATGAACAATTCATTGTTGGAATCAAGATTGCTAGCCTATGAGAGAAGGGGTTTGTCAAGGGATGTCACTCTTTCAGCATTCAAAATGTAACCACAATGTATGATGATTTCAGAAGAAAAGATCAGAAAATTATTTAAGTTCTTTGTGGATGAAAAGGGATGGTCACCAGTAGATATTTCAGGGAGCCCAAGAGTTCTATCCTCCAGCTTGGTTAAAATTTTGACGATGAAGGGTTTGTTCAAGAAGGGGTTGAGCTTAGGTTACTTATTAACTTCACACGAGAAATATTTTTTTGAGCAATTTGTTATCAGGTATAAAGAAAATGTTCCACTGCTGTTGGAAGTTTATAAAGGTCTAACTAATTCTCTTCTTGCAGTTCAATGTTAAGAGTTTACTTGGAGGGTATGATGTGAGTTTGAGACTTCCAATGTCATTATAATTGAGCAGTCGTTCTTCAAATTTTAGTCATTACTGTTTTATTTCTGTGTTATGGTTGCTCAATATGGAAATGTTCGTATGTAGCAAACTGCACTCTGTTTTATAAACCATAAAGGTTATCAATTGATTTTGTGTCAATAGTAATTTGACAATGAAGTCTTCTTTTTCAATATGCTGTGGGTCAATTTAATTTTTTCGTGGGC
Source organism: Ceratonia siliqua (assembly GCA_034509205.1). NCBI lineage: Eukaryota > Viridiplantae > Streptophyta > Magnoliopsida > Fabales > Fabaceae > Ceratonia > Ceratonia siliqua. Next base: position 5,960,136 of record JASKGM010000011.1, on the reverse strand, counting down.
ATTATTGTAAAGTATTCAATTTCCAATTTTTCTGTAAATTTTCAGCTGTTGTGCCTCAAGCCTCACTCTAATTGTTTTTAATGTTATGGTTGCTCAATTTGAACAATTAATTTATAGCAGATTGCTTTCTGTTATTAACCCATGTGAAGGTGTTCCTATATTTAGTTCCCATTGTCAAGTAGAATTGAATCTTAATTATGGAAATAAGCAAGCGAAACAAGCAAGTATTTCTTGATAAAAGAATATTTCTTTGGTAGCCAAGCATATTAAACTTAGTGGTGGTGGTGCACTCCTCATCCTTATGTGGATTCTGCAGTTTTCCACTCCAGTACTTAGTCAGAAAATTTTTGAGAAGAAGTATTTGTTTGAATTTCAGAAAAGTATTCTTTCATTGTTGAAATGGACATAGTGGGATCTAAGAAGCTTTATGGTAAGGTACAAGTTTAACATTTCAGCTTCTAATTTTACTAACTTCTTCACATCCTGTGCAATAGTTGCTATTTTGAAATTGTCAATGTATTGTATATATATTGCTGCTATAACTATTGATCATTGTGGAGAAGTGGTCTTTTAGAGATGCTGGATATTTAAGTACATGAATGCCAAATTAAAAGGTATATAATAACTTTTTGCACGATTAACTTGATGTGCCAAGTTTATGCTGTTTAAGTTCAGTTGCTATTCATTGAGCTCCCCATCAGTGTGGGGGTTTCCTTTTAAGTTTGATATAAATATGATTTATGGTATAAATGTTTCCTTAGCTTAAACCTAATGCAGGTAGAAAATTACCTGCAAAGAATTTGGGGGTGCCATCCAAAAGAAGTGACAGCAAAGGACTGTATTAGTATTGGGGAGAAGATTTCAAACAGCATTAACAGTTCATAGTGAAAAAAGAAAAACAAACCCTATACCATGTCAGGTAGTCATTTTGTATTGCCTCTAGAAGGGCAACCTTTCGGTACTCAAAAATGTATTCGTACCTTGCTTAGATGACATTGTTAGCATCTGTTAGATGAATCTGGATGTTCTCGCCAATGGTTATTATCACTTCTAACCAGGTCGGGAACTAGAACATCATAGGTACCATAGAATTTTCTACTTAAAAATCTTAAGGCAAGCAAGAAAAGAGCACAAGCAGTTGCACTCCTTTGACGAAGCTTCTAATGGTATATTCCCACGAATTGATTGAAGCTAAATAACAGATACAAAGGGAAAATAAAACCTCAAGTGATCATTGCTGGGCATGGAGATGACAGTTTTGGTATGTTTTTTTGGCTACATGACCGTCTATCTGAACTGGACTAAATGGACTAGACATTTTTCTGGTATGATTTTTGGCTACCGAAAACATGGAATTTGGATATTATCATATTAGTAACTTATGAAAGACAAAGGCACAAATGTGTATGGATCTACAAATAAAAAAATAAGTGGACTTCATAATCAATTGATGAGAAGATGGTGCTATGTTGTTTCTTTCGCTCTGATGCTATATTGGTTATTAATATGATGAAAAGATCCAAATCCTAAGAGAAGTTATCTATATATAGAAAAAAGCATTTAAATCATGCCAAAGTCATGTTTCTTTTTTCTAAACGCAAGATGAAATCTGTCTGCAGCATAATGCAACAGAACACATAAGAGATGTAGCTAAATTTAAATTTTGTGGACTTCAGATGGTAATGGAATCTACTATCAAGAGTGCTTGGATGAGCATCAAACCTACTGAAAAAATAATGCCAATGGTTCAAACTTCCGTGGGATAAATAGCAGATTCAAGTATAAATCATATATCAAACTTATTGAAGAAAGAAGTCTAAGGGTTTGTTCCATCTTGAATCTGGAGTGGGCAAATTTATACATCTAAGCATCAATGGGACCTTAGTTCCACTAATCGTGAAGTATTCTTATATCAGTCGTAGTATAATCTTATCAAACAAGGGAAAATTCTCAATAAAATAAAGTTTACAGAAGTTTGACGAGTCAATTATTTTTTTAGTATTTTTAAAAGTATTATATTTTAAGATGATACTTTATGAAATTTTTTTTGGGTATGGTTAAGAACTTAAGAACAACAAAAAATTTAAGAACCTTTTCTTATCAAAATGTTACCATATTTATTTAGTGGCCAAAATCAACCTACCATCTAAATGTCATACAATCTTTATGAATGGTATACCAAGTCCATGAGATAAAGAAATTTGTATTGTTCATGAAGTCAAGTTACTCGCGCGGGTGTGCTTCTTGAGGACACACCAGTACTTAGTCAGAAAACTTTGTAGAAGAAGTATTTGTTTGAGTTTCAGAAAAGTATTCTTTCATTGTTGAAATGGATATTTTGGACATAGTGGGATCTAAGAAGCTTTATGGTAAGGTACAATTTTAACATTTCAGCTTCTAATTTTACGAACTTCTTCACATCCTGTGCAATAGTGGCTATTTATTAAGCTCCCCATCAGTGTGTGGGTTTCCTTTTAAGTTCGATATAAATATGATTTATGGTATAAATGTTTCCTTAGCTTACAACTAATGCTGGTAGAAAATTACCTGCAAAGAATTTAGGGGTGCCATCTAAAAGATGTGACAGCAAAGGACTGTGTTAGTCTTGTGGAGAAGATTTCAAACAGAATTAACAGTTAATAGTGAAAAAAGAAAAATAAACCATATACCTTGAGGTTGCTGTTGTCAAATCTTTACTTGCAAGCTTGTATGCATGTCAGGGTAGTCATTTTGAATTGCCTCAAGAAGGGTAACCTTTCTGTACTCAAAATGTATTTGACTATTTGTACCTTGCTTAGATGACATTGTTAGCATCTGTTAGATGAATCTGGATGTTTTCATCCTGTGGCTATTGTCACTGCTAACTAGGTCGGGTACTAGAACATCATAGGTACCACAGAATTTTCTACTTAAAAATCTCAAGGCAAAGCAGGAAAAGAGCACAACCAGTCGCACAACTTTGACGAAGCTTCTAATAGTGTATTCCCTCGAATTGATTGAAGCTAAATAACATACGCAAAGGGAAAATAAAACCTCAAATGATCATTGCTGGGCATGGAGATAACAGTTTTTGTATGTTTTTTTGGCTACATAACCTTCTATATGAAAAATGGAATTTGTATATTCTCATATTAGTAACTTATGAGAGATAAAGGCACAAATGTGTAAGGGTCCACAGATAAAAAAGAAGTGGGATCCATAATCAAGTGATGATTCTCATATATTGTGTCTTTCTCTCTCATGATGATGTTATATTAGTTGTTAATTTGAGAAGATCTAAATTCTAAGAGAAGGTATCTATATGTAGAAAAGAGCATTTTGAACATGCCAAAGTCAGCCGTTTCTTTTTTCTAATGCAAGATGGAATTTGTCTGCTGCATTACACATAACAGATGCAGCTAAATTTAAATTTTGTGGATTTCTGATGGTAATAGATCGAGTCTACTGTCAAGAGTGCTTGGATGAGCATCAAACCTACTGAAGAAATAGTGCTAATGGTTCAAACTTCCCTAGGATAAATAGCAGCTTTAAGGATAAATCATATATCAAACTTACTGAAGAAAGAGGTCCAGTGGTTTGTTCTATCTTAAATCTGGAGTGGGGAAATTTATACATCTAACCCATCGACGGGACCTTAGTTCCGCTAATTCTTATATCAGCCATAGTATAATCTCATCAAACTGGTGAAAATTCTCAATAAAACAATGTTTACAAATGATTGACGAGTCAATTTTTTTTTTAGTATTTTTTGAAGTATTATTTTACAATGGTACTTTATGAAATTCATTATTCTTTTTCAGTATTGTCAAGAACAACAACAAAATGAAGAATTTTTTCTAATCAAAATGTTACCATATTTATTTAGTCACCAAAATCAACCTAGCATCTATGTTATACAATCTTAATGAATCATATACCAAGTCCATATAAGGAAATTCGTAATGCGATGAAGTTCAGTTCAAGTGCCACATTTTTAATACTAAGTGTTTGATGGATCTTAGTTTAAATTTGAACTTTCACTGTTTCACTGTTTCTTTAATGTTATATTGTTATCTATTTAGCTTCACAAGATGAAAGGAAAAGAAAATTATCCCTCTTCAATATTGATCATCAGTCCCTCTCTTCAACTTTGAGATTTAAATACTGTTATGACTTTCAAACTCTCAAAGTATAGTAACAGTGCATTTAAGATTTTTGAGTTATTCAAGTTCATATTGACCAGTTTCAATGTTCTCTACGTATATGTGGTTCTCCTTAAGAATCTTACGTAATTTTAAATATTTAACCACAAAAAAATATAAAAGTAAATAATCGAGAAGACAAATGTTAGTAAGTTAATTAAATTACTACACTCAAAATTTCATTGACGAAATTAAAAATTAAATTATATATTATCTTTAATCTTTTAATTATAAATATTTTTTAGATTATAGTTAACTTAGAGATTATTAATTAAGGGACAACAATTTACAATAGAATATTTTTGAAACAAACCTCAAGAACAATAAATAAAATTTATCTTAATTTGGATACTGCTCTGGTCATCATTATATGGAGCTATCTTCCTCTTTCCAATGACATTTTCTTCCTACCTTCCATCCCACTTCTGTTTTCTCCATCACACTTTAGGATCAATGCTTTCTTGGGCTTAATGTTCTTTGTTGATTGTTTCGTTTCAAAGTCCCCAGGAATCGGTAACAGCTTGAACTTCTACAAAAGTGTGAGGAACGTAAATTGGAGCTGAATACATGAATCCGATGAGTTCATCATCAAAACAATCATGAATACTTTTCTCATTCGAAGGCTAGCTATGTCACTCCCATCCCATACAAGGACCCAATTGTTAATGCATAAGACTCAGTGTTTGGTGTTCGTATCACTCTACTTTTAGTAGCAACTACGATTGGCTTAAATAGCCTTACACAAAAACTGGAAAACTGGAAAATAGCAACCCATGTTGTACATATCTTAGGAACATGGTAGTGATTACATTTGAAAATAACAAACTGTCTAACTACTTATCCCACTAAACTCGGGATGGTTTATTTGCATGAACTCCACGAAACCTACGTGGATCCTACGAAATTGACTCAACTAACCCATGACTACAACTCATAGTTGACTTTAACACCCTCCCTTAAATTGAACTAAATCAAGTTCAGTTTACACACTCCCATAAGTCTTCGTAGCTTCAGGAAATCATCTAGTTTCAGTGGCTTTGTCATAACATCTGCAACTTGTTCTTGTGAGGGACAATAGAGCAATTCAATTACACCACTGTTTGAGAGTTCACGAAGAAAATGATAGCGAACATTTATATGTTTGCTTCGGCCATGCAGAACTAGATTCTTAGAGAGTTTAATAGCATAGCTATTATCACAAAATATTGTGGTAGGCTTCTGTTGAGTAACACCTAATTGTTGTAATATGCGTTTTAGCCACATAGCTTGGCATGCACAAGCAGCTGCAGCAACAAACTCTGCTTCAGTTGTTGAAAGTGTTACCACAGCTTATTTCTTCGATGCCCAGCATATTGCTTCTTCACTCACTGTATAGACATACCCTGAAGTGCTCTTCCTATCCTCCAAATCTCTTGCATAATCACTATCAGTGAAGCCTTTCAAGTCTTCACTTCCTCCCTTCCTATACTGCACCCTGAAGTCCACTGTACCTTTGATATACCTTAGAATCCGTTTTGCAACAAGTAGATGTAGCTCAGTGGGACACTCCATGCATATGCTAATTTTACTTACTGCAAACATAATATCAAGACGGGTAGCTGTTAAATACATTAAGCTTCCCACAAGTTGTTTGAATAATGATCTATCTACCTTCACTCCAGATGTGTCTTTACACAGTTTAGAACCAGGAACCATTGGATTGCAAATTGGATTACACTTCCCCATCTTAAACCTCTCCAAAATTTCATGAGCATATTTTTGCTGATAAATAAATATGCCACTCTCATTTTGTAATACTTCAAGGCTAAGAAAGAATCTCATCTTCCCAAGATCACTCATGTCAAATTCATCCATCATTAACTGTTTGAACTCTATGAACATATGTTTGTCATTGCCAGTAAAAATTAAATCATCTACATACAAACTGACAATTAAAATTTTACCTCCATATTTTTCTTTGACAAAAAGTGTATGTTCATGTGGACATTTCTTGAAACATAGTTGCAGCAAGTATGATTCAATTTTGCTATACCAGGCTCTAAGGGCTTGTTTGAGTCCATACAGAGCTTTCTTGAGTTTATAGACTTTATTTTCCATTCCTTGTATTGCATATCCAAGAGGCTGCTTGATATAGACTTCCTCTCTTAGTTCTCCATGAAGAAAAGCTGATTTGACATCTAACTGGTATATGATCCAGTTTCTTTGAGCTGCTATGGAAATTATGAGCCTGATAGTATCCATTCTAGCCACAGGTGCGAAAACTTCTTCATAATCGATTCCATACTGCTGATTATATCCCTTAGCGACTAAGCAGGCTTTATATTTGTCAACTTCACCATTTTCTTTGAGCTTTGTCTTAAAGATCCACTTAACTCCAATTGTCTTCCCTCCTTTAGGTAGATTAACCAGTTCCCATGTGTCATTGCGTGTGATTGCTGCTATTTCAGTATCCATTGCTTGTCTCCATTTACTGCTTTTAATTGCTTCATGATAGTTTATTAGGTCATTATTTGTGAACATTACCATATGAGGTAATTCTTCATCATCCGAGAGTCCTTCCCCACTAGTGTATTGCCTCATCCATATGGGTGCTCTTCGAGTTCGTGGTGCATTATCCCTTTGAGCTTGTATTTCTGTCATTGGTACTATATTCTCATTGGGCTGAGCTGTTTCAGTTTGCGCTGCATCACTGTGTGGTTCTTCATTTGCTTCAATGTCTAGACTATTTCTCTCTAATTCAGAATTAACAGCTTCTTTATTTGCATTCTCCCAGTCCCAGTCCCAGTTCTTATCTTCTTCAAATGTAACATCCCTACTAATGATTATCTTCTTGGTGACTGGATTATACATTTTGTATGCCTTGGACTCCTCGCTTACTCCCAGTAAAACACACTTAATACTCCTATCATTAAGTTTTGTTCTTTGAGATTCAGGTGTATATACATGGCCTATACACCCGAAGATTCGAAAATGGTTGACTGTAGGTGTGTGTCTTCTCTATGCTTCTTCGGGAGTCATATCTCTGACTGCAAATATGGGATTGCGATTAAGCACATAAGTGGCCAATTTCACAACTTCTGGCTAAAAAGATTTGGGCACCTTTCTATCCACCAGCATGCATTGAACCAGGTTCAGAATTGTTTGATTCTTCCTCTCGGCCACTCCATTCTATTGGGGAGTGTATGCAGTGGTGAGTTGCCTCTGTATACCAGCTTCAATGCATAAATCATTAAATTCAGTTGATGTGATTTCTCCTCTTCGGTTTGTCCTGAGACATTGGATACTTGTTCTTGTTTCCTTTTCAACTTATGTTTTGAAGCATTTGAAGATAGAAAATGCCTCTGACTTCTCTGCCAAGAAGTAAGTCCATGCTTTACTACTAAAATCATCAATAATGCAAAGAATATACCTTTTATTTCCATTGGATGTAGGTTTGATTGGTCCGCATATGTCTGCATGAATGAGCTGAAGTGTTTGTGATGCTCTCCAGTTGCTTGTTTTTGGAAATAGACTCCTTTGATGTTTACCAAGTAAGTAACTTTCACACATCTTGTGAGGCATTGATAACCTTGGTAGGCCATGTACCATTTGTTTCTCCCATAATGTGTGTAAACCCTTGTAGCCTAGATGTCCAAATCTGGAATGCCATAGTTGAGTTGAATTTTCTTAAATGCTGTTGTGACAAGTGTGTTTCTGTGTTTGAACTTGAACTGTCAAGGTGAACATTCAATTGCTTGCCATGGTTGATTCTGAAATTCACCCTTTCTCTGGATGATATATTTTGCACTTGTCCTGTTGTATGATGATTGCTAGACCCTTCTCTTGAAGTTGTCCAATGCTGAGAAGGTTACTTGTTAATGCAGGTACATAAAATACTTCTGAAATTTCCTGAATTATTCCATTGACTTGGAATCTGACACTTCCTTTCCCTAGCACTTCCATACTTGAATTATTCCCTAATTGAACTTAGTCACGAAATGTAGTATCAAAGTAGAGAACGAGTTCTTTATTAGCACTCATGTGATTACTGCAACCGGAGGCCGAGTACCATGTGTCTTGTTGGTTGTCTTCTTCTTCTCTTACATATTCCATAAGTAGTAATTCTTCTTCAGTTTCTGCAAAGTTTGCTGTGGTTTCTTGTGGTTTCTTAGGGCATTCATATTGAAAATGGTCGAGTTCATGGCAATTGTAGCATTCGATTGTGGCCTTGTTGAATGGATGTCTTCCTCGGCCTCTCCCTCATCCACGATTACTTCCCGACCTCGTCCCCTACCTGCTGAAGTTCCTTCATTAGATACCTTCAATGCTTGTTCCTCGGCAACAACATGATTGTTCATAATTTGTTCATGCACCAGTAAACTGCTCTGGAGTTCATCAACTGTTAAAATGTCTAGATTGTTGGATTCTTCAATTGAGCATACAACATAGTCAAATTTTGGGTTCATTGATCTCAATATTTTTTCTACAACATCTACATCTCCTATTGCTTCTCCATGAGCTCGTTTTTTGTTGGCTATAGTGAAGACCCTTGCAAAGTAATTTGTAACTAACTCTCCTATTTTCATGTTGAGAACCTCCCGTTCCTTGGGTAAAGCTTGAAGTTGAGCTCTTTTAACTCTGGTTGTACCTTGGTATTTTTGCTTGAGTGAGTCCCAGATGTCCTTAGAGGTATCTTTCTTCAACATTGTTTCGAGTATGGGTCTGTCAAGGGCTTGAAACAGGTAATTTTTGCATTTCAAATCCTTTAACTTCATATCATCAATTGTCTTTTACTGTGCCTCAGTAAAATCCACTCCTTCTGCTGCTGCTGGAATCCCTTGTTCTACTAAGGTCCAATATTCTTTGGACCTAAGGAAATTCTCCATGAGTAAAGACCAATGATCATAATGACCATTAAACCTGGGTATTGATGGTTGAACGAAGTTGCTCTCCGTCAACATTCTAAAAGATGTAGCTTGACATTCACTTACTCCTCTCAACGTTGTGGCTCTGATACCATAATGTTAATGCATAAGACTCAGTGTTTGGTGTTTGTATCACTCTGCTTTTATTAGCAACTACGATTGGCTTAAATAGATTTACACCAAAACTGGAAAATAGCAACCCATGTTGTACATATCCTAGGAACATGGTAGTGACTACATTTGAAAATAACAAAGTGTCTAACTACTTATCCCACTAAACTCATGATGGTTTATTTGGAGGAACTCCACGAAACCTACGTGGATCCTATGAAACTGACTCAACTAACCCATGACTACAACTCAAGTTGACTTTAACACTATGTTTGGTTCTATTTTTAAAAATTATTTTTTTTGTTCTGCGAGAACAAAAAAACCCGTTTGGGTAATTATTTTTATAAGTTGTTTTTAAAAATTATTTTTCGAAAACAGTAACTAGAAAACAAAAAAATAAAAATAATTTTTTTTGTTTTATCTTGTTTTTGTCATCTATTTTTTAAAAAACACAAAAAATAACTAATAAAAAATATTTTTACCCAAATAAATTTTTTATTTTTTGTTTTATAAAACTATTTTTTAAAATTATTTTTAAAAATTATTTTAAAAAATAATAAAATAAAAACTGTTTCAAACCGTCCTAAACTTTTAGGAACTACAGATTCTTCGAAACCCAGATTTCCAAACTTGTTATTAAAGCCCCAAGAGTGCTTTCAGGAAAACCTGAGAAGACCTATTTGCCCAAGTTAATGTTTCTTCGGTCTATAGGGTTTTCATGTACTGACATGCCAGAATTCCTCATTAATAAACCTAGTTTCTTATTCAGGAGCCTAGAGAAATGTATAATCCTGGTTATGAGATCCTTAAGGGTGTGCTTCTTGAGGACTCGAAAGTACTTCATCTATGAAACGCAAAAGATCGTATTTTTTGCAGGATGCAACAAATCTTGTCTCAAACGTGAGGGTTTTGAGAGAATATGGAGTTCCACAATCTTCTTTCTCTCTCTTGGTTGTATGTTATACAGCTGTAGCATTCGCTAAGCATGAGAAGTTTGTTGAATGTGTCAAGTTGGCTAAAGAAACATCATTTGATCCTAAAAAACTACATTTATTGTGGCACTCTGTGTGTTTGTAAATGTAAACAAATCAAAGTGGGAATCAAGATTGATAGCCTATGAGAGGTCGGGTTTGTCAAGGGATGTCACTCTTTCAGCATTCAAAAGATATCCAAATTTTATGATGAATTCAGAAGAGAAGATCTCAAAATCAATGAAGTTTCTTGTGGATGAAATGGGATGGTCACCAGTAGACATTGCAATGAGCCCAACAGTTCTATCCTACAGCTTGAAGAGGCGAGTTATACCGAGATGCTCAGTAGTTAAAATTTTGAAGATGAAGGGTTTGATGAAAAGGGTCTGAGCTTAGGTTACTTAATGAATTTTACTGAGAAAGTTTTTTTGGAGCGGTTTGTTATTAAGTATCAGAAAATTGTTCCACTGCAACTGGAAGTGTATAAAGGTCAAATTGATCCTCTGCATGCAGTTCAATGTTAAGTGGTTACTTCGAGGGTGTGATTGTAAGTTTTCGAGACTTCCATTGTTATTATAATTGTGCAATCCACAATTGCTCTTCTCATTTTACTCTTTATTGGTTTATTGGTGTTATGGTTGTTGAATAGAAATTTCATTTATAGCAAACTGCATTATGTTTATAAACCATAAATGTTATCAATTAATTTTCTTTCATGTGGCTTGTATGCCAAAGTAGTAGCTAGTAAATTATTCAAAAGGGTAGAAGTGAAAAACCTGGATGGTCATGACTCCATACTTTCAGGTACTGACTCCCACAACTTTTCATTCTTAACCATTGCCTCATAAGAAGCAGCTTAATCAAATGGATAATCCACTGTTATGAGGTCTTTAAAAGTGTTCTTATTGATAATGAGAAAGTATATAGGACTCTCAAAAGCTCAGGATGGTCTTTTCCCTATATTGATGTAAAGGATATGGTTTCAAACATGAAGGTTTTGAGAGAACGTGGAGTACCTTGATCTTCTGTCTCTCTATTAGTAACTATTTATAGCACTGCAGAATTTTTGAAGCATGAAAAGTGTGTTGAATCTTGATCCTTGGAAAAATGATCTCATCTAGGTAATCAATGCGTTTACAAAGTTGAAGAAATCAATGTTGCTATCAAAAGACAAGATCTCAAAATTAATAAGGTTCCTAGTGGTTGAAATGGGTTTGCCATCGGAAGATATAGGTAGATGCCCATTACTTCTTTGTTATAGCGTGAAGAGGTCAAGAATGAATTGTCGTTGGTTTCATTTCTTACAATAACAGAAGGAATTTCTGGAGAAATATGTCATTTGATTTCAGGAAAGTGTTCTGCTGCTGTTGAGCATGTATGAAGGTCAAATTGGAGCTTTGCCTGCAGTTCAGTTCTTAGGTTGTTTCATTGAGATTTGAAGGTGTGATCGTATGTTTTGGACTTCCGTTTTACTATAATTCTTCAGCTGTTCCTTTTTGAATCTTACTGTAGTTGTTTTCCTCCCATCTTTTGGTAGTTCAATTTGAACTGTTAAATTATATCATATTGCTATCTGTTTATAAACCCATGTGAAGGTAATTAGTCAATTTTGGTTAAATTTAAACTTCAAGCATCTCCTACGTTCAAACTTGTCATGCTTTTCTTTGGTGTTCTAATAATTATAAAAAGTTGAGCATTTGTGAGGAAAGCAAATGGGTTTTATAATTCTCCTGCCTCTGCTGAATTCTTGATCTGACATTGCATAGGAATTCAAATTATTTATATTTGATTATCCAGTGATACTGATAGGAACCATCACAGTATCCACTAAATTGAAACAGTACAATCTATACATTTACCATATCAAAGTCTTACAAACAGCCTAAGCACCCCCTGTAACAGAGTTCTTCACACAAAACAATTACAAACCAGTACACTAACACAGTTTGACAGAATTCACACATACACTCGATCACTCACAGTAACAATTACGAAACCCTCTAGCTTTCAGAGTATGCCAGTCACTCCCCAATTCCCAATTCAAATATTTTCCTCCTATAACCTCTTCCCCATTCTCTATTAAATAGAACAATGCTGCATAACTTTCCCATAACTTCTCCACATAACCATTACCTCCTTTCCCCTCTGCCCTTTATACCCCTGGGGTCTAACATTACTCTCCCTTCAACATTTTTACCTTGTCCTCATGGTGAAATTATGATTATGATGCATTGGGTGGCAATCCAACTCTATTACCATCCAAGAGAATTCAACTCAATTCTTTTCTCTTCTATTTTGGGCCTGTTCTTGCCTGAATTAGGGTTTTGGGCCCAACCCGTTTTCTTCCAACCATAATCTCCTTCTCCAACCCGATAACCCACACCATTTTTACGTGCTAACCGTCTCCTCCTTCATCCGTAGTTTCTTTTCCACTGTCAATGGAGGTTCTACTTCCTTCAATAGAGGCTCATCAACAACCTGCAATTCCATAGCTCTTTTCTCCTTGATATCTTCTTTGGCCAGAACTTTCCCCTTATCCTATTTATTTTCACTAGCCTGAAATTGCCCAAATTTTTCCCCACAGTCGCCAGCCATTTCTGTCCACAACTGGCCTTCCACAATGCGTCCTCCGTCGTGAAATCTCAAGACTCGTGTATGGGTCTCGGGATGAATGGACATGGTAGGCGTTCTCCCAGCCCACTTTGCCCTCATCTCTGCCATGTATGCTTTGATGTCAACCATAACTTCCTGGGTCACCCTCATGTCATTCCTTAATGCTCCTATTTCACGGCTCCTTATGCTTTGATACCATTTGATAGGAACCAACACAGTAGCCACTGAATTGAAACAGCACAATATATATATTTATGACATCAAAGTCTTACAAACAGCCTAAAGACTCCCTGTAACAGAGTTCATCACACATAACAATTACAAACCATTACACTAATAGTTTGACAGAATTCACACATGCACTCGATCTCTCTGTAACAATTATGAGAACCTTTAGCATTCAGAGTATGCTAGCCATTCCCCAATTCCCAATTCAAATATTTTCCTCCTATAACCTCCTCTTCATTCTCTGTTAAATGAACAATGCTGTATAACTTCCCCATAGCATCTCCATATAATTGTTCCCTCTTTTCCCCTCTGCCCTTTATACCCCTAGGTCTAACAGATACATTATTGGATTCTTCTGAGGCTACACTGTCAAAATGGGTTTTTTGTTTCTTGTTCTTGAAATAAAACTGAAGAAGGAACAAGGTTTGGGCTTTTTTTCGATGTATAAACAACCCTTCGCTAACTTTGCTGGTTTTTCTGAAAAATTAATGCTTGAAGCTACAGTTGTTGTTATCTTTTGTTTATGTTAAGAGCCATTTGCATGGTTTTTTTTTTTTGGGGGTTAGGATAGCAACCTATGAGAGTGATCATGAACATGTAGCTTTGATGTATGGATTAGGAGTAATGGAGAATGAGATACTTGGATGTATTGGAAATTATATTAAATGTAGGGTATCCATTTAGTAGCTGGGTTGTTTGGGGTTTCTCGTTCTATTGTGGTAGTACTTCTTGGGTTTGACTATTTCAGGTTTATTATATTATGTGCTTTGTCTGGAAGCTTCTGATGAATTGATAGTTATTGATTGATTATTTCTGCTCTGCCTCTCTTCTCCCTTCTATCCCCCTGACTATCTCCTCTCTCTCTCTCTCTCTCTCAGCATATATTTTCCCTCTCCCTTTTTCTCCTCCATTGTTCTCCCTTCTTTCTACTATCTCTATTTAGCCTGCTTCATTTAAGCTCATTCTATGCTGATCTTTCCCTGTGTAAACGCTTAGTGGTTGATTTAAATGAAATACCCTGTGTGCAAACCAGAAAACGTTCAATTCATAATCAGATTACAATACCGTTTGGAATAGCTTGTAAACCTGTTTATCTATGTACTGTTATGAAACTTAGGATATTGGTAACCATGTGATACTGCAATGTTTTGAAAGGAAAGACAATTATACTATGTAAAGAATCTGTTAAGAACTTATATTGCTGTGTTGGCCAAAAAAAAAAGATTTCTGTAGAGCTCTTTAATATCTTATTTGTGTGTCTTAAGAGAATAAATAAAAGAATTGCTTATTAACAAAACTGAGGTTTTCAACAGATGAATGGAAAAAGAAAAGGAGAAATGGGAAAAAGAAGTTGAAGTCTTTATGATAGCAAAGTTGAAACCAAACAACTTAATGCTACTTGCAATGGTTGTATAGAAATAATACTTGATCTTGTATCCTTGATCATAATCCTTGAGTGACTACTGAATTTTTTTTATGATATATTTTTTTATAGATATAATATCTCATTTTAACGTTCAATAAGAACATGGTGCCAAAAACAGAATGAAGAAAAACTTATCAGGCAAATCATAATATCTTCTAAGGTCCAAAAGGATAAAGGAAAGTTCATTAGGATTTACTACAATGACCAATTAATGAAAATTGGTGACTCTTGTTGGCTGAGTTCTAAATCTGGTGAAGAAAGTTATATTAGTTTCCTCATTTCTTTTAATGCATGTTATATCTTTTCAATTCAACCCAAAAAAAAAGTTATATCTTTTCAAGGTTTTCTTGAAGTAATCCTTTTTTCCCTTTTAGCTAAAAGGAATATGTAACTCCCTTTTACCTTGATTTTTAAGCTATTTCTTCTTTGTTTGTGACTCTTACTATTCATAAATCTATAGTAGGATTTGACAACAATGTTCCTGACAAGCCTAGGTTAAAGTTCTTTGAAATAGATGGCTTATATATGCAAAACATACATTATTAGTGAATATTTGTGATACATGTTGGCTGAGTTCTTGTGAAGAAACTCATTGGTTTCCTCTTTTCTTTATTACAACTTTATGTGATGTTTTTTTATGTCTTTCTTTTTGTCATTCAAGAAATGGATATTTTCCATTTCAGTGTCAAACTAGTCATGGATTTGTTTGGCCTTATTCCATATAGAAATAGCAGTTTGCTCTATTATTAATTTATCTTAATTATTATGATAATGTGAGGAGGTATAGGATACCACTGTTTAAAATGTCACAATATAGTTTAACTTTATTAGCTCTTATAAAATATCAAATTATATCTTTTCTTTAACAAATTTTAAATATATTATCAAAAATTTTATAAATTTTAACTTTACTAATTCCTATAAAATATCAATTATATCTTTCTTTACTAACTCTTTTAATATCAAAAGGTAACCAAAAAAAATTAAAAATTATAATATTTTATACTTTAATATTAATATTTAAAATATAAAAAAAATGTAAGGTAATGGTATATTAAACTGCTCATATGCAAAAATAGCATTTAGGTTTGATACTTTCTTCACTTTTACATTGAAATTCTATTATCAAAGTTTATTATCATCCCATGACATTATTTGAATTCCTGTGAGTCTCCATTGTCTTAAGGGAGTAATCTGTTTATTGTTATTTGAAATAATGAACCAATTCTTGCTGTGACAGGTATTATTGACAATACAGAATATTGGAAATAATCTGTTTATCATTTTAATTCCTCATGCTTCACATGTTGCAAGTTTTATATTTAATTTTTCTCACCCTATAGTACTCTCCTTTCTTTCTTTCTGTTTGTAAAGTTTAGTATTTTTCTCATAGCTCATGGAAGTTACCACTTAAGATCATCCTCATCTCTTTTAAGCTTCTCAATTTTGTGTTTTTATTTTTTATTTTTAATTCATTTGACTTTAGCTGTGATTCAAATTCACAACTATCAACCCTCCACTCTTAATTTTCAATTTATCATAAGGCATGATGGAGAAGGAAATTATCAATAACAGGACATTCAAGTTCCCTAATCTATTGGTGATATAAGGATATAGGTAGTGTTTGGTTGGCGTATATTTTAATTTTTAAATATTTAAAACTTTCTTTATAAGTATATATATATATATATATATATATATATAATCTAATATTTGTCCAATTAAAAAATATTTATCCAATAAAAAATAATATACATATGTTATATATGCTTAAATAACACAAGGATATTAATTTTTTTATACATTTCATGCCCACTTTTTTAATAAAAAAAATTTAAATAATTGAAAAATTAAGATATCTACTTATCAAATCTAAAAGAACATATATTTCTGAACATTAAATCACAAACTCAAGAAAACCAGCTTCTGGTGATTAAAATTTTATAATCTTTACCATTTCCAAAAGTTCATAATTTTCTATGTTCACATCTCATTTTAGTATGCTATGTTTTTGGACCCACCCACTGTTTATCCAAACCTCTATTTTATATCATCACACTATGCCTTGCAAATATTTTATGTTTCTGGATACACCCCACATCTCTTTTCTGTCTCCATTCAAATAAAAATTTATGAAATAAAATTTTAAAATTAATAATAATTATTTAAAGTTTTAAAAGCTTCTAAATTTTAAAAAAATAAGAAACGGGTTGACAAGTACTAAGTGCTTGTCAAAATTTTAAGTCTTTGAGTATATTTTAAGTTTATTTTAAAAAATAGAATTTTTTTCAAACTTTATCGTTAATTAATCTCAAGTCAGATTAACAGTTAAAGATATGTTTCTTATCTTGATTAATGGGTTCAAATCTTGAGGTTAACATCTAAGAGAATTTATTCTCTCACCTGTATTAGGTTAATGTAAGAACTGCATTCTTAAAATAACTTAAATCTCGATTCACAATAAAGCTGAGTGATAATATTCTTACAATATAAATTAATAAACAAACGTTAAATCATTAGTTACATGACTTTTGATATGAGCAACGAATTTAAGTCTAATCTAGTTAATGAATTAGATAAAATCAGTTAAGTTGTAAATAAATTTTGAACATTAATTTTTTCTTAAGTTAATACATTATTTAAAGTTTATAACTCAAGAAATATTAATTTCAGTTTGGGCTATACTTTGGTGTTTATACTTTATATAGATATGTAATATTGAAATTTTATTTTCAGACTCTAGATCAGTATTCAAAAATCAACTAAAATCCGTCTTTTTAATTAGTTTTGTTAAGTGTTAAATGAATCTAAATATTTTTATTTAATAATAATACTAGTTAAGCAAAATATCATGATAGGTATTGTAGAAATTATCAAAAAGATTATATTAAATTTTTTTGTCGTAATATTTTATGATATTTAATATTTTTCTTTGATGTTATTTTGAGGCATGATTTTAAAATTAATAATATGAAACCAACTCATTAAATATTATTCCACAATACAATATCTAAAAACACCTAATAATTAACTGAACATTTTATCACATTATAGTGATAAAAAAAGGGTTATTCGGATAATTATTTATTGTAATAATAACTATTCATAGTTACACTTATTGCTTTATTTAAATTTAAGTTGTCTTCAATAATTTTGTTTTATTAAACTTGAGTTATATAAGTGGAGTTATTATCTACTAACAACAACAAAAATAATAATGTTTTGAAGCTAAAAATTGATGTCTCATTAAAATTTGTCAATGTGCCAAGATTGTTTAATGATAAATAATTCTGCTATATCTATAAAACATGAGTGAGGATTTTTTATGTTCTTAAATGACTTTATATTTAAAGAGAAATAGATATATTTGTCAGATTAATTATTTAATTAATAAATTTTATTTATATTTATTATTTGTGTTTTTATTATGTTAATTTCTTTATGAATATGACAGTTACATGTAATTTAGAAACATGACAAAATTTAAATCCATAAAACACCAATATTATATGGGTAATAAAGGAATTTTAATTTAAAAAAAAAAGAAAAAAAAACTTGTCCTTGTAACGTCTGTTATAGGGTAGCTTTATCATTTCAATTATCTTATATTCTCCCGTGGGAATGATTTCACTGCAAACGAAGGTACTTGTTTGAGGAGTTCTTTTATTAATTTGTAAAAATAGAAACAATAAATTAATAAATTAAAAGATAAATTATCTTTATTTTTAGAAATTTAATAATATAATACTTAATATTTTTTTAAATAACATTTAATTTTTTAGAATATACTAATTTATTGTTTAGATTAATAAAATAAAGAAATAAAGAAAAAAATATTAAATATTATATTATCCAACTTAAAAAAAGTATTAAATATTATGTAACACTCTATTTTTTATAAAATAATATTTATTTCTCATAAAATATTAAAAAATTAATTTACTTTTAATATTAATATAATATACAAATAAGAATTAAAGACACATTAATATTTTTTACATATTTATTAAAAATCTAATATTATTTTAAAAATAAAACAAATAGTACTGAGGAATTTTCTTTTGTCATAAAAGAATTTAAAAAAAAAGGGAACTTGTCCTTGTAACTAAGGAGGGGTTATATGAGAATCACAGCCTTTTCTTGAGTGATTGATGTTGGGCCTCCTCCTCGTATATTCATGTGACAGCGAAGCAACATCCCCTTGCTTTAGCCCAACGTTTCTCTCTCTCTCTCTCTCTATCTCTGGCTTTTAGCGATTTGTCACCCTGTAAGCACGAAACTCCCAGCACTCTCCATCCACCAACCGATCCTTTCCAGCAACTTCCGGTGACTTTCTTCAATTCAGGTAACACTCTATCACAAATGGGAAAGGCCCCTTTTCCTATTATTCCCATCATTTCTCTCCGAACATAGTATTATAACCCATTCTTTTGTTGAAATCATTGTCCTTTTGATTTTGATTCCCGAACGGAGCTAAACTCTCCTCATATTTCGGTTTTAGCAATAGTTTTCTGTTTAGGGATTTGTGTTGTTATTTCTTTCTTTCCTTCTTTATAAGGCCTTTCTGGTGAGGAATAGATTGTTGATGGTGTTTCTTTTATAGTCGGTTGCTCTGAAAGCTGACTAAACAGGATTCTTTGAAACAATTTGTTATTTGAAGTTCTTCCTAGTGGTGATGGAGAACGTTTGAAATGTCTGTTTAGCTGATCCATATGATTCTTTTTGGAAAAGTACGTACTTCCATTTTGTTGCTTTGTTATTTTGTTCAGTCGTTCAGAAACTTGGGCATGGTGGGTTGAGCTGGGAATTAGAACCCTTTGTCACCCATCTTGCCAGAGTTCAATAGCAAAGATCCAACCCGGCAGGCATTTTGGTTAACTTTAAGTATATGAATTGATAAAGGCGCCATGATAGAAAGAACCATGCCAAGAAATTAGCGTTTATGTGTTTTAAGAATGATTGCTTGAACTTGTTTTCAAGAATATATCTTTGTTTCAGAGATTAAAAAAAAGAATTTGTTTTAAAATCTCACCAGGAATTTCTACCATGTCATTTGTTTCTAGAAAGTAGAAAGTAAGCCATTGAAGGTAGGCACCAATACCATTCTGATTTTAGTTTTCATTTGCCTTTACGTTAATTTTTCTTGACTATCAATGACAGTGTCTTTTATTGATATTTTCTTTTCTTCTTTTCCTTTTTGAGTTTATCTAGTTTGTGTTAAAATTCATGTCATGTCCTCCAATTTCAGCTTTACTCATATAAAGAGTAGTAACTAAGCAGGTATGAGTTAATTAATTTTAACCAAAATTCAACAGTATATTACCAATGTTTAAAATATAAAAATATCAGAATTTTTTCCTCCTACCCTCTCAGGCTCGTATAATTCATCACCTGGTGTATTAATAATTTTCCTTTGCTTCCACTGGTTGGAGGATGTGTTAATTAAGTTGCTGTAATACTTTCTTTACTTATTTTTTTTTTTTCACATAAAATATGCATACTTCTGTTGAATTTATCAAGTCTATGGTTTATCCTGTCTTTAGTTGTTTAATATATTCTCCCTCCTCCCTTAAATGCACATAACTTAATGACGATTCATTGTTATCTTTTACTCAAATAATTTCTAAAGATAAGTCAAGCCATGTTGGGATATATCGTTGGCTGTAGACGGTTTACTCAACTAATTTCTAGTATTTTCTCTTCAAATTTGTATTTATTCACATTATAGGTGATTAAAGAAAAAGTGGGGTGCGAAAAAGTACATATAATCTTCAATAAACTTCTCAACCAAGGGTTAGAGGTGCAATGCTGGATTCTAAAGAAATTATGGCATTCAAGTCTTACCAGAACCAGGCCGAATCATTTGTGAAGGAATATTTACTGGCTGACCCTCTAATTCCATATACTTCCATTGTTGGTGGAATGTTTGCCAGCAAGATGGTATGTTGTATTATACTACGTTACGTTGTCATTTTAAAGTATGCCACTTAAGACATTGTAGGTCACCCTAATTTCAGTTACGTAATACCATGCATCATTTACTTATATTTATCTCTTAATATTTACTCTTTTTCAGGTCTATGATCTTACACAGCTGATCAGCACAGTTTACTTTAAGAGCTATTCCAGCCTCTCAAAAATCCAACGTATTGAGTGGAATAACCGGTGACTGGACTTTCCTTTTTGTCAAAAATCTCTTCTTTTGTTTCTTGTGATGTAAGATGTTTATGAATTTTCTCTATTCTCTGTGCAGTTCTATATCAACTATTCATGCCATTTTTATAACAACTATGTCTTTGTACTTAGTCTTCTGCTCAAATCTATATTCTGATGACCAATCAATTGAACTTACTGTTCGAAGCTCATCGTTGTCTACGTTTGCTCTGGGGGTAAGAATTCTCTGGATTCTTTGTTTTGTTCTTCTTCTCTTATGCCTTTTGAGTTCCTACTAGTTTTTCAGCTCCCTAATACAATTATGGCTTCTGTAGTAGTTCCATGGGGCATATATTCTTTTTTCTATTCTATAGATTGTTTAATTGGTTAGAAGGAAATAGGATCCTTAATAGTCCATTAAGGAATCTTGTTTGTTTCTTCATGTGTATGATTTATATATGAAATGTTAAGCATTAGAGTCCATTGTGGTGGGATTTTTTTTTCTGGTACTAAAATTTTAGGGTATAAAATTAGCTAGTGAAAATCTGATTGAGTAAGAAAGTAGATGTGAAGTTAGCTGATTGTGATGGTAAAAGAGTTATGTGGTTTACCTAGAAGCTAGGACCACTTAAGACTAATGTTGGACTGTCCTTTTACCCTTTATGATTCAGCTACAAGTCACAATTATGTCGAACGATAATCACATGCAGAAATGTCAATTTTAATGGCACTTCTGTTAATCAAGTTCACCTAACGAATTGGAATGAGGAGATGGAGTTTAATTATGTACTGTTAGTCTATGCTATGCAGGTTTTAGATATAATTTGCATCATCCTGATTACCATTCATTTTTGTCATTGAAATTTAAGAACCCTTGTGAAATGATAGATGACATAAAAGCTGGGGAGGAGTACCAAATACTGTGAGGTGACATACTGACGCAATAAACAGAATAGTTACATAACGAGCTGATAAAGAAACAATCTTGAAGAGCTATACGGGGATTCTGAACTTATGAAACTAGAAAATAAAGCTGTTCCTCTATTACTTAGATGTTGGATCAATGAAGCAAAGATCAAGTACAATTTTAGTAGACATTGAAGAAAGTTTTTCCAGAGCTGTTCCCTTCTGAGTTCAGATGCAGGTAGAACTAGTTAAGTAAGTAATTTATAGATTGTTGGTAGGAATGCTGTGTGTTAAATCTATATTTCTGATTTATATGGTGGTTGGGACTTGGATTGATTGATCAACCTTCTCAAACCCTTCCTTTTGATGGGGATTGAAACATGAATGTATAAATGTAAACAAATTTGGGGAAAGAGTTTTGTGGACTTCTACGAATCAGTATGAAATACTGAAATCCTTGGTGCAGAACCATCTAAGAAGACATTTTCAAGCATGCATCTTTAGCTTTTGAAACCAGCCTCAGTTGTTGCTCCTGCTCTGGTCTCTATTTTATTTTGTGTCTTTTGCATTCTCCCTTATGATGTCCTGTCTGTGGTTCTGCATTATAGTTGGGGTTATTTAATAGGTCATATGGCATTCCATTCGGCTTGGATGGCTGAGATCTGAACAGAAATGCATGTAATGAGTGGTTAAGATTATGAGTGTTCTGCCTTGTTGATGTAGAGGAGAACCCACTCCTAAAAGCCAGTCTGGTAAGAGGGGTGAGCCTCACTTTATATGGGAGTTCTGTGTCTCACACTGCTGCTGAAGAAGGGCTATAGAGCTTTGTTAGTAAGACAATGTTCTCTAGGAGCTGGTAATTTGATTTAGTACTTTAGCAGAACGAAAGTTCGTTTCCTTGGAAAAGATGCCGCTAAAATACCTGGGGAGGTAGTAACACTTGCTGCCTGTATTGACTGAGCTGAAAAGGAGGAAATTTTAATGTGGTGGATAAATAAGCTATGACCCAAGCCCCTCTAGGATGAACTACATGTGTTAGCTTTGCTATCTTTCTTATGTGGAAAAGGAAATAATTTATAGGAATATTTATAATGAAAGGTGAATGGCATACCAGAGTAAAATCAGAAGAATATTTTTAAGCAAACCTTTGATGAGTATGATAATTAAGGAGGTGATGCTAACGTGTATCCAGTGGAAGAAAAGTACTTGGTAGCATGGTTGTCAAACTTACAATATCTTACATACTTTAATAAATAGCTAATGGAATAAAAAAAAAAAAGGTAATAGGCAATATCATATTCAAATATACATAAATCGATATCCAAATGTAGTAACAACTAACTAGAGTCTTTATTGCACAATTAAAAATATAATTAATTCATAACATGACCATAACATTACAATTTAAATGTAAAAATTCAACAAAGATCTTCAAATGAGGGGCTGGGTCAAAGGATTTGCTGCAGAGCTGCAGCTTGAGGGTCAAAGAGGCTTGTTAAGGTCTGTGGTGTAAGAGTTAATGAGGAAGTCTGAGGTATTTCTGGTTGCTGCAGATAAAAACAAAGCATTTTGGGGCTGCCTTTTTCTTCATTTTGCGTGGTGGGCTGGGATAGAGTAACGGAAGAAAAGTGGGCTCAATGATCTAAGATTCAGAAACCAAAAAAATGCCCAATTGCTCGAGTTCTGTAAACTCTTAAACTCGGTAAGTAAACTCGTGAGTTTACCAAAAACTGAGTTTAAGTACGAGTTGATACGTTTTCCTAACGTAAAATCTTAACCTCGTGTGTGTTTATGAGCTAACTCTAGAGTTTAACAACCATTTTTGGTAGTGCATCAAGTGATGATAACACCCAGAGTTGATTAAGGAATTGGAATGTTTCCAACAGGACATTAGAGAAAATCTTCATATAATGATTGAGTAGCCAAAGCACCACTTAGTCCTCAGGATCAAGATTTTTATTTGTGATGAAATACCTTATGCCTTATGCCTCTTGCAGCATGTAGCTTGCTGCCTGCTTTTCAGACTCTGTCTTTTAGCTGTGAATTTTAGCTGAAGAAAGAAAAAAGAAGTCTTTATTTTTTATCCTATTTTTACATTTATAGCCGGTACTATGACCTATGCTGCATTTTTTTTTGGGGGGCTGTTCAAGAAGTCTTCATTTCTTATGTTTTGACTTCCTTTTTGCAGATTTCTGTTGGTTACTTCATTGTTGACCTTGGGATGATATTTTGGTTTTTTCCTTCTCTTGGTGGATATGAGTATGTAAGGATGATATCTTCTAACTTACATAGTATACAGTTAAACCAACCTGACTTATTAAGTTGAACTCTCTTATTCAGTTTTAAGTAATTTCAATTTATAGGAACCCAGCTGGAGATGATTGTGGCCAGAGTGTGGTTCCCTTCCCTTTTCCCCCTTCCCCCTTGGTTGTGGTTGGGATTTAACCTGGCTTCATATTAACATTGGTTCAGGTGATTCATCATCTGATTTCTTTAGTAGCAGTAGCATATGCAATGTTGAGTGGGGAGGGACAGCTTTACACGTACATGGTCCTTGTCTCTGAGACAACTACTCCAGGGATAAATTTGAGATGGTAAACTTGCTCTAATATTTTACCTCAAAGTCCTGTAATAATTTTCTTTGTTAATTCACATGTTGCATTTGTGAAGGTATCTTGATGTAGCTGGAATGAAAAGGTCCCGAGCTTATCTTATAAATGGGGTTGTAATATTCTTTGCTTGGCTGGTGGGTCAACTCATTGCATTTTAAATATGTTTCTGTAACTCTGATCATGTTATTTGCGGAAACCTTTTTTTCAAATATCATATCATGTTGAGAATATATAGAATTCTCATTCTTGGACATGCTTACTGAAATGTTCTATCTGCAGGTTGCCAGAATACTTCTGTTCGTTTACATGTTCTACCATGTCTACTTGCACTTTGATCAGGTAATAACTACTGGCACACTAAATTTGAATATTTAGTGGTGTGTGGTATGTTGTAGCTAGCGGAACTTGACATTCAATGTTCTGGACCAAACTTTTTACTGGCACATCGTTTGCTAATTCTCAAATGTTATGTAGTAGTTCCATCATGTCAACAACTCATGAAACTCATCTCAAAAGACAGACCAAAATACAGCAAAATGTATCTGCAAACTTTTGTTTGGATAGTGATCTGTCAATCAAGACAGATGCAGACTATTTACTTATAATTAGCACTTTTGGTCATTCATTGAATAATGCAAGAAGCAGCCAGTGATTAATCAAGCAGTAGTACTACTAACTACGTGCTATTTCTCAAAATGGTACTTTGGTGTGAGCTGCCTCAGATATGATGATATAAAGATTGTTTTCCAAAATATAGCTTTAAAGCCTTGTTGGCTTTTGAACTGAGTTTTGGTGGGTAAAATCTCACATCTAAGGGAAGTTACTTAACTTTAAAGCTTGCTTGGTTTTCTCCTACCCGTCATATCTGGTAGGAAAGAAAGAAATTTTTGTTAATAAATACTGTAGTTCTTTCGTGTTTAACTCTAGAGAATGGTTCCTTTTCCTAATTTTTTATCAAGCAATGTATCACATACCATAGTTCAATTATTCAACAGGTTAAGAAGATGCACGCCTTTGGGCAATTTTTAGTAGTCGTTGTGCCAATAGCACTAGCGATCATGAACATGGCTTGGTTTTCAAAGATTATCAAAGGGTTGAGGAAGACATTGGCAAAGAGGCAGTAAAGAATGTGCTTGGTGATATTTTTGAAGAAAACTGAGTATAGATTTCCACTGTTGATACCCAGCTTACTTTGCCTCTGTGCATTCTCAAAGATTATCATGTGCACTGATAGATGTAGCAGAAACCAATTATGGTGTTTGGATCCCGTGTGGATCTGAACTATTGTATAAATATGTTAGTTCTACCTTTTATGCTCTTAATTCATATCTCACCCTTTTTCTTTTCTTTCAAAATATTCATATTTTGTTCCTTTCCTTGGTTCTCAGTCAATAAATTTGGCAGAGCAGGAACAATATTCATTTTTTTTCTTTTCTTTTTCAAAATATTCATATTCCCAAGTATTGACTTTAGAACTTGGGATTTTTTTTAGACATCGTACTTTAGAATAGTATTTTATGATATATTACTTTTTTAGTGTTATTTTGAGATCATTGGAGATTTAAGAGAAGTAAATTTTTTGAAACTATTTTAAAATATAATGTCTTTAGAGACACTTGGATTGCCTGTGAGTGAGGGTGAGGGTGAGCGTGACTGCTCGTTCTCTCGCCAAAGTAACTTTGTTTGGATAAATGTTAATTATTTGAGATAAGCAGACTCTACTAAATGTTATGATCCAAGATTGAGAATTCAATCCCCTACTCCTAATGGCCAATTCTATCTGAGTAGGAAAAAAATTGTCAACCAAGGCCTAAGGAGACTGAATAAATGTAAATGCAAAGCATTTGTTTTGGAAATAAGATTGTGGAAATAAAATGTAAATCATACCTTGATGAAAACAAATTTTGAATCTATATCTTTGTCCACCCCAAAAGATTTTATTAACAGTTAGTTAATACCTTTGTCACAATGTGACGGCCGGTGAAATAGCCATCATTTTATGACTTTGAGGCGTGTAAGGGAATACGCAGAGAAAATTTGGAGTCGCCATCAATTAATTAGAAGGATAATTGGGATCCTTAAAAAGAAAAGAAAACTGGCCCTCGGAACCAGAGGAAGGGTTCGGGAGTCTAATTACGTGTGGGAAAGGTGTTAGGCACCCCACGACGTCCATTACTAAGGATGGTTACCCTAAGTTGTTTGTGTTTAAAATTTTACTGTATTATGATTATCCTCTTTTTTATTAATAAAATAATGAACAAAAATGAAAAAATAAATAACTAGATCTACCTTATCAAGTAAGTGCCTACGTACCCCAAAAAAGGGATCAAGATCAACGTAATTCGAAATTGATTGATTAAATTGATTAAAAAGGCACTAGGATGTATAGGGAAAATTAAATTTTCACTTAAAGCCTAGACAACGAGTTAAAACTTTGGAGAGAATATATCTCTACTAAAAGCTTGTAAAAACTGAGATTTTTGGGAAAATAAAATTTTACTGAAAGTCTAAAGGAACTAGGACATTGGGGAGAAATAATCTCCACTGAATGCTTATGAGAGTTGAGACTTTGGGG
>JASKGM010000011.1:5903051-5915481 GCA_034509205.1 Ceratonia siliqua | reverse complement strand
ACAAAGCACCTAAGGCAGAGAACAGAGCATTGTCAACGAGGTAGAGGAACAAATTGATCAATAGTCAACACCTAAGAGAGAGGAACAATGCACCCATGGCCACCCAAGCCAGAGAGCAGAGCACCGTTGATGATTCAAAGGAATGAATCGAAGCACCCAAGCAAAGTATTTTTGACACAACTTCAATTTGGGCATAATGAAACGCACAACTTTAAGTTGCAATAACATCGGCGCCGTGAGGGCCGCATCGACAAAAAGAAAATAATAGAGAAAGAGAGAAAATATGTGATGTAACCGTACCATAAGCATATTTGTATTCGATACGCATACAATATAAGTACGTCACCATTTTTAACGTATTGGTGCATCATAGCACACTATATATTCTTTTAGAACATAAAAATAAAAATAAATATAATTAGTAGTAATTATTTAAAATTTAAAATTTTATTATTCTAAAAACATAACAAGTAAATTATTCCAAGCATCCAAAAGAAAATTCTTAATCATTAGGAGAAAATCCAAACTCCTTTACATAGCCTGCAAAGAGTCCAACCAAGAGATTGACAACAAATCACCAAGTCCTTTAGACACCATTATATTTACTTTCAAGGATGTATCTAAGATATATATGCTTGATACATTATTATTTAAAATATTTAATATTATATAAGATACAAGAGTTTTATAGGATAATACCATTTAGGTCATATCCTTGAGATACCATTCAAAAGATACACACAACTTTTAACTTTATTAATTTTTATAAAATACTAATTATGTCCTTTGATATTTTTCAATTGTCATATTAAATATAAAAATTCTAGATGTTATGGTATGATTATTATACCTTGGTATCTTATATTATCATATTCAAGAAATCATAGTATATAAGTAATAGTATCTGGGCATCAAAGAGCTCCTGTGTATGTCTTGTATCTATGAACCTTTCTTGTGTGTTTCATTACATAACAAGATATTGTTCAAAGAATGCATTTTAAAATGTATATGATAAGCCTAGTGGAAAATTAGGAAAACAGGTAATCCCTACTGATGAACACTTGATTCTCCTGTCTCTCCTGTCTCGAAGAGCAAATCTAACGCCAACAGGAACTCCTGTATGACACACAGCTTTAACAGATCTGGCCAAGGGAATGAAAAATTCCGAGGGCTTGCAATATAATGAAAGAAAACAAAATCAGTAAGATCAGTACTGAGATTAGAGTTACCAACTTGAGATTATGAATTATAGTAAAGCAGAGAGCTGCATGAACTGCGAGAGCAATTTATTTTTATTTCATTCCTATCAGAAAAGAACATGAAGAATTGTTACCATTTTAATTTGGTAATAGGGAAATAACAAGCAAGAGGAGGAGTATTCAGCATCACTGATCATGAAAACATGGTGCAGGACGCAGATGCTGTGAAGAAATAATGGTAAT
Organism: Ceratonia siliqua; assembly: GCA_034509205.1. Lineage (NCBI taxonomy): Eukaryota > Viridiplantae > Streptophyta > Magnoliopsida > Fabales > Fabaceae > Ceratonia > Ceratonia siliqua. The sequence goes on along the minus strand of JASKGM010000011.1, from coordinate 5,914,039 downwards.
TTGCTAGAATGGAATTATGGGATAATGAGATCACTACCATGTACTAGGTTAAAAGGGTAGGGTCCTAGACAATTTTCAGAAGGAAAAAACCTACTATCAAGCTATTTAATACACTACTATCTTACATATTATGAGATATTGAATATCATAATATAAAATATCATTACTAAGATATAAAATATCATGATATATAAATTTTTTATATTTTATATGACAATTGACAAAAAAAAGAAAGAATAAAATTGATATTTTATTAAATTAATAAAACTAAAAGCATTTTGAATAACATTGTCCTAAGCACAACGTATCTTGAAGGTGTTATTGATACTCCCAATTATCTATTAGCACTTCTTTGTAACTAACTATAATAGTGATTTCCAAAAACACCCTTCATTAATTTATTTTTTACAAATTAAATACTTAATTAATTTATTTAAATTATCTATTCACACTCCTAATTATCTTTAATCACTTATACAATTGAAATTATTATTTTTTACAGAAAAACTTTTCATCTTCCTAATATTCTTTCTTGGTATTCTTCTCTTCAAATTATCTTTTAATTTTTTGAATAATAATTTTAATTACATTAATAAGTATAATGACCATCAACATATAATTTTATTAATAAAAAATTTACTCCACCTATCAAATTTAACTGTAATTATGATTGTAATTTATGAAAAGAAATTATATAAACAATATTATTCAGTTTATTATATAATTTGTGTATGAAAATTAATAATTAACTTTAGAACTATCATTTTTAGATTTTTTCTAATATAATTTTTATTTAAATTGACTTCTTTGACTATCAATTAATATATTAATACTTTTATAAATCTTATCCATTTCAATTTGTCATGTTGACTATTTTGTTATATTTTTAATTACCTATTAATTTTTTAGAATAATTAAATTTTTATAAAAAATATCTTTGGATGACTATCAATAAATAATCTATTTGTAAAAGTTAAATCTAATCTTAAATTTGAATATAATTACACATATAATTTTTGTATAATTTATGAACAAATTATATAAATTAAAGTTACAACTTTTTAATTGTAAAATATATAAGTTACTGAAACAAATATGTAATATGAGATTACACGTTCTTGAATTTTTAGAAAAATAAAATTACAATAACAAAATGTTGCCTTCAAGGGAAGAATAAGATCAGAAGCTTAGAAAGATAAACCATTTATCTATTAAAAATAATAATTTTAATTACATAAGTAATTGAAGATAATTAAGAGTATAAATAAATAATTTAAATACATAAATTAATTAAGTATTTAATTTATAGAAAAAGCAAATTAATAAAGGACAATTTTGGAAATCACTATTATAATTAGTTACAAATGAGTGCTAATAGGCAATTGGACGTGTTAATAACCCTATCCGTATCTTGAAGGTCTCTTGTCATCTAAGATATTAAGGTGATGATGAAGGTGTATCAAATGGCTCTATAAATATTGCCATTACAACATGCACAATACTTCTATTCTAAGCCCTATAAATAACTTCCCCTTTGGCTTCAAAACCATCTAAAGTCTCCTTTGCAGATTAAAATGTCAGTATAATGAAGGTTTTTGAAGTGCCTAGCACTGCTTCCTTGATTAATTTCTAATTTAACAGCCTCATTAAAAATAATAATTATAATGAATGAGTGAGTGAGTGAGTGTGTGAGAGAGAGGAAAAATAAAATTCCAAATAGTTGAGACAAAGGAATATCAGAATTATATGTTCCAGATGACAAGGACCAAACCAACGGCAACAAGTCTCTTAGCACTAAAAATGACAATCCGCACTGTAGTAAGCAGATGCCTTTTGGGCTGACCTGCAAATGAAAATAAAGATCTAGCTAGAACTTAGAAGCCAAATATTGCAATCAACAGGATAAAGTAATTTATTATTTATTTGATAGAAAAATTATTCTTATTAGAAGACAGAATGGACGGAGAAGGAAAAGTAACCTCCTAATGAAAGAAGAAAAGGTTAAGAAAAACAGGACTGATTTGCCTCAGATTTCTCAAAAATAACAGTACTCTTCGCCATGCATGTCCTTCCGGACAAAAGAATATCCATTCCTAGAATAGCTTGTCAAAGGCAGTCAAATTGCACTATTCGATTAAAACAACTGACAAGCTTAGCGTGAAGAGATAGTCAGCATATTGGTCAGAGTAGTAGCATTAAACAACAGCAAAGAAATACTAATGTATATCCATAAGCTAGCATAAATAGGGCAAGAATTCAGAAATAAACAAGAAATCACATTACTAAGACGCATTCTAATGGCACGAATTCATTTTCCCATACCAATCATTCAAACTTTTCAAGCCTTAAGCCACTTTGTTTAAGGATTCAGATGTTAAAGTGAAGAGTGCACCCCAACAAGTAAACAATAAGTACAGTGGGGGAAGGGCCAACTGATGACAAATAGTAAAAATCATTAGCAATGACACAACAAAATTGCAAAGCTTAACGATGAGCATATTTGCAAACTTAAAAGTATGTCAGTGTACAAATAATTCAAAGTTGCAGACTGTTACAGAGACTAACTACCTTGAATTGATAAGGTTATTTTCCTTAACACAGATTGGAGGGTGAAGCTTTTTTCTGCTCCAGAAATTGCAAAACTCTGTTGCTTTCATTTAAAACAGCCAACAACCTTCCCCTCTAATAATCCATGCATTAAAAATGGATATTTATGCTTCAGCTATTGAAAACTTTAACTAGATAACTCAAATCAGTCATCTGTCAACCAGCTATCACGAATCCTAATAAAATTCACAGTCAAATGCTGGAGTGACAGTTTCCCTTGAGAATAATGAGTTGAATTGTAACTGACAGCCCCACTAGTCAGCTCAAATCCAGAGTGCCAACAGACAATCAGATGAGATCAAGGTGCAAAATATAAAGAACAGTATAGGACATGCTGTCTTCAAAGTTTGAAATCTACCACATCAACCCTAGAAGAGGGCCTTACTCCCCTTGTTTTTTTAACGAAATAGTAGACCAATATATTCCAGGTGACTTCATTAGGTATAAACCCATTATCCACACCTTTATATAAAAGTAGGCATGCATCATTAAACAAACCCTCCTTGCATTGCCTACCTATTAGTGTGTTATACGTAATAGCATCAGGAATAATTCCTTCAGCTTGTAACCTATCAAAAAGGTTTAAAGCCTCCCAAACACAACCAATTTTGCAAAGACCGTTTATCAGGCTGTTATAAGTGACTATGTCTGGGGTCAATCCACGACGAATCATATCCCGAAGAAATTCCAGAGCACCGTTTACTTTTCCAATTCGACAGAAGGCATTGATCAAAATATTGCAAGAGATAATATTAGGATAAATCCCTTTCCCAAGCATCTCTTCAAACAATCCCAATCCTTTTTCAACAGCCCCAACTTTACAGAAAGCTTTGATGAGGCCATTGTAGGTTATATTGTCTAGAGAACACCCTCTAAATAACATTTCATCAACAAGATTAAGTGCTTGTTGAATTGAATCTTTCCTAAGAAATGCATGAATTAACGTGTTGTATGTTACAGTGTTGGCAATAACACCCTCCAAGAACATGTCATGATACAAACGCAAGGCCTCTTCCATCTTATTATCCTCGCACAGACCATATATTATAGAATTAAATGTATATATGTCAGGTTTACATCCTTTGCTGGACATTGCAGCAAACATATGTAAAGCTTCTTGCACCCTCCCATCTTTGCACAGAGCACAAATCAGGCAATTGTACCCAACTGTATTCAAACTGAGACCCTTGGCTGACATTTCATTTACAACTTCAACAGCTTCCTCTAATCGGCCTACCTTGCAGAAACTATTGATTAATATGGTATATGTAATCATATTGGGCTCACAGCCTTTTGCTACCATCTCATAAAAGCATTCACAAGCTGAGACTAAATACCCATTCTTGCAAAGTCCATGGATCAGTATGTTAAATGTGAAGGCATCAGGTTCATGGCCTGCAACTAACATGTTATTGTACAATAAATCCTTGGCTTCATCAAAACGTTCACTCATGACATAACCATTAATTAATGTATTATAGAGCACAGTGTTCGGATTAGGAATTTTTTTAAGCAAGGCCCTTGCTTCTTCGACTTTCCCCATCGTACACAACCCATGCATTAAAACCCCGTAAGTTACAGCATCAGCGCTGAAACCTCGAAAAAGCATTCGATCAAGCAATTTTGCTGCCTCTTGAATCCGTTTGGCCCTGCAGAGGCCATGGATAACATCATTGAAGGTCTGAACATCAGGTGTACAACCCATCAAGAACATTTCCTCTAAAAATGTCATTGCTTCATTCACTCTGTTATTTTTGGAAAGTGCATGTATCAGGGTCTGGTAAATCACTGAACTTGGAACACACCCATGCTTTGTCATGTCTCTTAGAAGTGAGCACGCTGAATCCACCTCATTAGTCATACAAAATGCTTTCATCACCACTCCAAATGTGTAAACAGTAGGGGAAATTCGTCTACTTAACATGTCATAGAAAACATTTGGAGCTACTCTGGGACATTTTCCGGCAACCAGTATATCTAACACAACATTGTAAGATCTAAAAGTAGGCTCACGAAAATAAACACTCCTCATATCCAACAAAAGCCTTGTTGCTTGCCCAGGCAACCCAGCTCTTCCATAATATTTCATAATCAAAAGAAAGAGGGATTCTTTAAAGATGACTCTTTCTTCTTTCATTTGCAATAACAATCTATCTATAATTTTAAACTCCCCAGCTGCACCAAGCTTATCAATTAAAACGTAGTATACATCATAAGAGTGACAATATCCCCTCTGGGCACCTGCCCATTCGAATATCTCCATTGACGTGGGTATGTCGAGTGGGAGCTCCAGCAGTTTACAAAGCTGATATGGACTAATTCGGTTCAGTGACCTTCGAAGCTGTTTAAGGTCAAAAGGTTTAAGCAATCTCTCCCATTCTGTCTCATTCTCTGACCCATTATCAATCAAGAATGTATTACTCCCGTCTTTATTAACTGCAGCTGAGCAAATTACAAAAGAATGGATTTTGAACAAAACTTGTATACTTTTACTCACATGGATTGGTACTTCTAATCTTTTCAACATCACTAAAATACGTCTAAAAACTAAAATCAGAGAAACCAACCCAATAACACGACTGTATCCACCTGGTGTTGAATGAGGTCAGCTGCTTACCAAATTCGCTAACTTTCCCTTCGAACCACGATCCGCGTCGTAGTTGTACGCGTTCTGGAACGCTAAAATTTCGCGAACCCACAGCATAGTGAAAATGGTGAAAAGAGAACCTCCTCTGTTCGAACTTGAAGCTAAAATTTTGGGTGGATTCGATACAATAGATATGGTGTGGTGTCTTAACTATTCCGCAGGCTTTTCAGCTTCTCAAAGCTTCGGCTATGAAATGGTGCACCGCTGCATATGAAACACAAGAAGAACGAACAACCCGATGAGGTGTCCTCATTGGATGTGGAAAGAATAGAAGCATTCTTCCAAAGCAAACGCGTCGTTTCGTTTCACTTGATGTCGGATTTGGGTTTTGTAGAAGTAAGAGGAAGAAGAAGGAAAAAAAATAAAATTAGAGTAATAATTTAGAATATTTTTGTTTATTTTTTTAAAATGACTTTTAAAAATAATTATAAAAATAAAAAATTTATTTGAATGAAGATAATTTTTATTAATAATTTTTTGTATTTTTTGCATTCTTCCAAAGCGAACGCATTGTTTCGTTTCACTTGATGTCGGATTTGGGTTTTGTGGAAGTAAGAGGAAGAAGAAGGAAAACAAATAAAATTATAGTAATAATTTAGAATATTTTTGTTTATTAATTTTTAAAATGACTTTTAAAAATAATTGTAAAAATAAAAAATTCATTTGAATGAAAATAATTTTTATTAATAATTTTTTGTATTTTTTTAAAAATAAAAGATAAAAATATGTTAAAATTATTTTTTATTTTTTAGTTACTGTTTCAGAAAATAATTAAACAACTAATAAAAATATTTATTCAAACAACTTTTTTTATTATTATAAAACAAAAAAGTATTTTTTATCTTTTACTCTATTATAAAAAAATATATACATGTTTTTAAAAAACAAAAAATAAAATTATAATTTAACTTGAAATTTTAACTTAATTTAATTATTTATATTTTTAAAATATTCTTTATAAACAAATAAAAAAAACAATAAAACTTAAATTATTTTTTTAATAGTATTAATGTAAAAAATAAATAAAAATAAGTTGAATAATTTTAATTTTTTAGAATTAATAATAAATAAATTTAAAAGTTTAAATATATTGAATAATTTTTTAAAATCTTATATAATTAATAACAAAAAATTTAAAAACTCAAACACATTAAATAATTTTTAAAATTCAATGAACATGGTTCACCAAATCCTTGTACGGTTCCACAAACACTATTTTATTATTTTTATACAGTGCAAAGGAACATTGTATTTTTTATAAAAAATTTATTTAGCTTAAAAAATATGTTATAGTTATTTAATAATAAAATAATTATTTAATTATAAAAAAATAATATTCAATTATAAAAAACATACAATAACCACTCAATACATAATAGTAAAGGTAAAAAGCAAGACAAAAAAGAAATAATACATTATCCCTTCCCTGACACAGTATAAAAATACAATATCCATAAAATATTGTGTAGAAATTTAATATTCCATAGTACACCAAACAATAATTTTCTCATAAAAATAAGCGATCTCATTTAACATTGCATATAAAAACCGATTATATCAGCTTTTTTTATTGGATTATTGCACAAAACACTTGTACATGAATTTTTTGTAATAGACATTTTAATTTCTTAAATATTTAAAATTTTATTTATAAAATATCTAAACATATAATACATAAAGAACTATAATTTTGTTGTATATATCTTAAATAATGTAAATATTTACTTTTTATGATTTCTTGTTCAATTTTTATATAAATATATAAATTTTTAAATATTTACAAAACTAAAATATCCACATATCAAATTTTATCTCACTGTCAATGTACATTATACTACAGTTAATATTTTCAAATTATTGTCTTGGGACTTACAATGAATGGAGCGACCAAAATAAATCAACTCAGTCCTATGTGATTTGGTTTGGTTAAACCTCTCAATTTGTTGCTTTAACTGGTTTTAAACTTGTTAGAACTGAAGCTCAGTTCCAATCTAAACTTGAAAACAATCCAACTCACACACACCTCTGGAAACAATAGCACCCACAGATTTGTCCTTGGCATTCCGTGTGAATTAACTTTCTTATTTTGATTATCATTATAAATGTTTTACTAGTAATGAGATGCCAAGAAAGTAGTTGCGAGCTTCATGCCATGAGTATAATCAACAGAAGAATTGCGCACAACAGATACTTGAAATTATTATCAGTTGCCAAATAATCTTTAGACAGAATGGAACAGAACAGAAAGGAAGCAAAATAACTGGACTGAAGATTTTAGAGTTGATAATAAATTTCATCTTAAAAATAGAGACCAGATAAATTTTCAATAATTATAACTTGCAAGATAGCAAACAAACTGCTATCATCAAGATTTCATTCCACCTAACTACATTTAGTGTTTATCTGAGTGTTACAATGTAGCTAAGAGAAACAAGGTCACCTATTATAATTTACAGTAATTTGCTGTAGATCTGAATAGACCTTGCAGAAGCACTACATGGCATCCATAAATGAGTATAAGAATGCTTGGCCAATCCATACATAAGAAACAAAAACATACATATTCTGCAGCCACAATTTTCAACCACCATTCCTTAGAAGGAGACCATCTTAATAGTCAAGAGAACCCATTGATGGAATGCCGTTGCTCGAACTTCTCAACTCTTGTTGGCTCACATAGTTATCACAAGTGTTGCTAGTAGTAGAAGGCTTGTGACTCGGTGCAGAAGTAGGAGGATTAAGACCTTCTTTGCCCATTTGTAGCACTTCAAGCGGATTCAGTATCTTGATGTACCACACATTGTTCACGAACTCCCTGCAGCAGAATCAAGCGTAAGTGTTTCTGTACGAAATCATGAACCTGCTTACTCTAATTGGAGGCACATTGGCAAAGACAACATATTTTTGGTACACAGCACTATTATAAAGAATAAAAATACCAAACTCAGAATTTCACAATAAATGTACACTCAGCTTGTGTCAGAAAACATTAATGTCCAGAACAATTGCTTGACCCAGACCCACGGAATTAAACATCTTTAATAGCACAAGAACAGTAATGGGGATTAAAATTGGTGCAAGAAATTCAGTCATAGAAGTTTCAGCTACAAGTGCTACAAAATTTCTTTGGAAAAATCACGTCTTTCGACATATGTAAAGCTTCCCCAAGGAAGGCTTAAAAAAGCAAGAACCAGTAAACTGTACCCGAGGGTAAAAAGAGATAGAATGGAAGGATTTCATTTAAGTTTGATAAGAACTGGGATACTGGAACTTACCAGGAAACAAGGTAGATCCTTGGAATAATAATTCATAACTGAAAATACGAGTTCTCCCTTGTTTTACACATAGCGGGCCCTTTTATGCCATAATAAAACTTGACTTTCAAGTAAAAACTCTTCTAAAATTTTCCTAATATGGTATCAAAAATATATAATAGAATTATAATTGACCCCCTTCGCCCTGAGCATTAGGATGTCAGCTTACTATTTCCAATTTTTTAAGTGGGATAGGGCAGAGAAAACCTGCAGAGACAGATAAAAGCTATGCAGACAATAGTGAAACTCCAATTTTCACTGTTTGCTTCCAGAAGCAAGAGGGAATAAGAACATATTCAGAGGCTCTTTTAAATCAATCATGGAGATCCCTTGATAATTGGCACAGATATTCATGTACTTAGATTTTTGCTAGACTTGGGGGGTTATTTAATTAATTACTAGAATGACATGAGAGCCACTCGTTCCATGAACTTAAGTGATACTGTTGGACCTCCAATTAAATCCACAGTTACCAGAATGTATACCTGAAGGGCCAAGCCCAAAATAGGCCCCAAGGAACGTGCTAGCTGGCAAACTAACCGTGAAGGGGAGGAAACGGTTAGAGGAGGAACGGGAGAGGAAGAGGTAAAAAGGGGTGCAGCTATGCAGGGGGAGGAGTAGAGAGGAAAAGAGGGGAGTCTGGAACCCAATGGCTGGGTAGGATCTGGAGAAGTTGCTGTGGATGCTGTTCATCTTTATCCTGGTTCATCTTTATTTCTAAATGTCCATTTCTAATTTTCTGTTCTGGGTGATTGACTACATCCGGGTAGATTTACTATCTTTCTTCAATTTAGATTGCTCTGTACTTTGCATTTGACACTGTTATTGCTGGATATATCAATACGGTTGTTTATCCCATCATCAATCCAATACAGTTCTTCTGATAATTCCTGGGAAAGTGTTGGTGTTCTGTTTAATCTCCATCAATTTGGTATCAAAGCCGTCACGATCACCGGGGTATGGTAAACACAAGAATGGAGGGTAGGATGGATGGGAATGGAACAAGGGCTTGAGGAGGTGAGAAGAGAGGTGAGCGTTATAAGGGAGTATTTTGTGGAATTGCGAGAGATGATGACCGCAAATCAGGCCAGAGGTACTAGAGAAAGGGAAGGCTCAGCAGGGGCCTCTAATGGAGAAAACAGGGGTGGCGAAATGGGCGGTGAACGGAGGGGAACTCAACGGGAAGGGGAGAACAGATTCCGAAGACTTGATTTACCATTATTTGACGGTGAAGCTCTGACAGCATGGTTATTTCGGGTAGAACGATATTTTGCCGTTAATGGAGTTTCAGAGGCAGAGAAGATGGAGGCAGTGGCAGTATGTTTGGAAGGCCGTGCTTTGAACTGGTTTCAGTGGCGGGATGGGCAATCGCGGATTCATTCATGGGCGATTTTCCGAAGTGCCTTGCTCGAACGATTTCAACCGTCACAGGATGAGGATGGTTATGAACAGCTCGTGGCTCTTCGTCAAGCCGGAACAGTCACTGAATACCGGGAAGCCTTCGAATTACTCTCGGCAGCCCTTACTGATGCACCCGAGTCGTTGCTCATGGGAGCCTTTGTTAACGGGCTGAAGGAAGATATACGGGCGGAAGTGAAGATGAGCCATCCCCGAGACCTTGAGCAACTGATGGGCTTGGCCCATAAGGTTGAGGAGCGCAATTGGGTGCTAAACTGTGGGAGAGAAGCTCGGCGAACTCGGGTCAGTCAACCCGAAGACCGAACCCGAACCGCAATAATATGTGGGGTGTATAACCGAGGTTCAACGAGGCCGTGGGCGAATCCTAATACTACCTCACCCTCGGGAGAACACAACGACACCGGAAAGGGGTTGCCAACATGGGGAAAGACTAGTGAGAACCAGAGGGCACCGATAAACGCTAGCGACCAGGTCGGACAGTCCCGTACTAGTACCAATCGGTGGGAGGGACCCTATCGAAGAATGACAGAAGCAGAGGTTACCCGGAGATGGCAGCAGGGTCTCTGATTTCGTTGTGACGAGCGCTACGTCCCCGGTCATCTATGTAAAAACCGTCAGTTACATGTCCTCCTCATTTCGGATGAGGAAAACGAGACCCGGGAAGGGGGAAGTGAGCCACGACTGGAAGAAAACCGCACTGAGATAATTCAAGAACCTGAAGTGGATACTGACATGGAACTCGAAGTTTCTATGCATTCCATAGACAGGACTACATCCACACATACAATGAAGCTAATGGGTAAGCTGAGAGGGAAGGAAGTTATGGTACTAATTGACAGTGGGGCTTCCCACAACTTCATCTCACAGTCTCTGGTGAATAAATTGGATATAAATATCGAAGGGAACCAGTGGTTTGGAGTCCTAGTGGGGAATGGGCAGCGTATAGTGAGCAGGGGCGTGTGCCAACGAATCCACTTGGAAATACAAGGAGTAAGGGTGAT
>JASKGM010000011.1:5872878-5902951 GCA_034509205.1 Ceratonia siliqua | reverse complement strand
TACATAGAATGTCCTGTTCACGTATCGGAGCCGTCAGTGCTTCCGTATTTCACGTTGATGCAGTGGGCCCTCACGGCTCTCTCTCTCATGTCTAATCGCAATTGACGGTGATTCCATGGCCGATAAATCAGGAGACACGAAACACGTGGCCCTATCATGGATGGCCAATTCATGTGAGTGCTCGTGCGCTCTGGGTCCCCCCACGTGCTTCCTCATCCATGCTTGTTGTGAACGTGACACGTCGCCACAAATGTAGCTAAACCCTCACATGCTCTTGCTCCTGACCCCCGAGTCCGAACTCTGTCCTCCTTTTCCCTCCGCTGTCCTTTCTGCTCTTTTTTAATTAATATTATTAACTAATATGCAGTATTTTTAAATTTAGAATTAATTCAATAATAATTAATTTAATGAAGAAATGTGATACATAAAAAGGTAACGTGCATTAATCATTACCACGAACGACCCAAATATAAATTGTAATATTGTGGATATAATAGAAAAAGAGACGAGTGTTGATAAAGGAATGCCACACAAGTGTTGGACGGGAGCCTGGAGGTGATGCAACAAAATACATTTTGTCTGGTGTGAGTTGTCACTGTTATTTAAGTTTCTGATTTACTTTTACACAATTAAGGCATTCAAAGGAGTTGAGATTTTACTAATCAGAAGTTGAAAAGGAGAAGGGAAATGAAAGTTTCGTGATTCAATGTTACTCTCTTTACTAAAAATAGAAGTAATTTTATAGATGTTTTTTTTTAGTTTAACTCTTCATACTATTATACACGAACAAGAAAAACAAAATCATGTAATCATAGGCTTGGATTAGGAAGTGGGCTAATGGGCTGTAGCTGTATCCTATACGGATTTGGGCTAATCCATGGGTTCCATGCAAGATATATTCTAATCCAGTTGCCTCTACAATCTGTACGAGGCCCATAGGTATCATCAAAAGTAAAAGCCCATTTTCTCTGGGGAGTGAAGGATGATGGACATGGGCCAATAACGTAAGACAAATACCAATCCAAGAACTTGATGGAAGCGCCTCCCTCTACATGGATCTCAGCTCTGGCCCTTGCAAACAAAAAAAATAAAAATATTAGTTAAAAATGTTTAGTTTTAAAATGATAAAAAAAATGTGTTAAGAGTCAGTATAGCATATTTTATATATATATATATATATATATATATTTGTTCAAATAATAATTTTTAATCAAACCAACTTGTACCAAACATTAACTATGAGGCCTTATCTTATTCCTTACACTAAACAAGGCCTTGGAAGTAATCTGAAAATGAAATGAGATTGATTTGGGAAAGAAGTATGAAGTGAAGAGAATTAGAGAAGGCACGTAGGGCATAGGGGGGTTGAACTTGAAAGTCAGCTTACCCAAAATTGAGGGATTTGTAATAAGACGATAACAAGGGAATTGTATTATTGAGCATCAAAGGCACAGAAGGAGGTGGTTGACTGTTGTTATCTCTCTAAATCAATGGGGTGCCACTTAATAGCATTCCCATGGTTTTTAGAAAATAAATAAAGAAAGAGGAAGGATATAGCATATTTGTCAAACCGACCTGGTCAGAGAAGGGAAAGGGTTTGAAAAAAAGGGTGATCCTATTCCTGACGAGACATAGGTCAAACCACAGCTCACACTGTTTGTATTAAATGAGGAGTTAGTTAATTATAGGAAAGTGAATGCAATTAATGAGCCAATAGCATATCATGGGTCAGTCAACTCTTCAAGACTTTAAACTTAAGATAAACTATTCTATAATAAGTCACCGACGGTGCGTTTTGGTTCTTGTTAAACTTAGATAAGAGATCAGTGGGTATGGCAGCTACCTAATACCCAATAACCAACAACATAAATATTTGACATTGGAGGCCCGTGACCCTTTCCCTTGATCTTTTGAACTAATAAATTTCTACATTGATATACAATGCAAATGCAAGTAGATTTTGGTTTATATTGAATTAAGCTCTTTCTTTGACTTCATTTGATTGAATGAGTGTCCAAGCGTGTCCCACCTCCGCCGACGAGGCGAAGAGAATCAGATAGAACAAAAAAATGAGGGGAGAAATTGGTACCTCCAAAAGGCGAAACGTGGTGGGGGTGGTGGAACAAGTCAGAAAGAGAGGCGGTGAGGTGTGATCTCTGAGTGCTGAGTAGAGGACCACCAACCATGAACCAACTCTCCCTATAATCCCATCTTCATCATTTAATCCATATACTGCCAAAACATACCTTTTTCTGAGTCATTTTCAGACTTCAGATAAACATCCCATTGTCATTTCCATCTTTGCCCTGCCCTTCCCTTATCTCTCTCTCCTCTTTTCTCTACTAATAATTCTTACAAATTAGAAAGAAAAGAAGACGAAAGATGGGAAAGCACCCATATATTCGGAGATTGACTAAGGAGACTTGTTAGGTGAGGTCACATGGGATGGAAAGTGAAAAAGTGTCCCTTCAGAATCACGAGCTATGTCCTTCAAAAAGCTTACCACCCCACACCTTTTCCAAGAGACCTTTACGCCTTTAATGCACCATGCTAATTAATTCATTTCTGACTAAACGTCCCCCCTTTGATGGGATGCCTACAATTCTCAATTTCTGAGTTGTTCAGACTCGTCCCCATACACTGCAGTACAGACGCGTCCCAAGAGAAGGTCCAACCTCCCTTCCATTAATTCCCCTTCTAAAACTCTCTCTCACTCTCTCTCTCATATATAGATACTACTTATCAAAAACGTATGGCTCAGTTTATTCATTCCAAAAAAGAAAGAGAGATAGATTAGCAACACTAGCTGTGAAAGGTATGTAATAAGAAAATGGGAGAGAAGGGCTAGGTGATGGGCTCCCCGTACTCACTTGCTAGTAATGAATCAAATATGTAATTTGCTTGGACATTTTTAATCTGATTTGCATATTAATTGGGGCAATTCATTAATGTACATATATGTTTATACAAGGATTAAAAAAACAAGCTTAACTGGTACAAGATAATGACAATTTAATCTAGAGTTGCTACTTATCAATGTATTACCCAGATTCTCCTTATGTGGTCTTCCAGGCCACTTGATATATATATACAAATCATTGTTTCCATTTATGTATATGGAGAAGGAGAAATATATTATTATGACTATTCATTATAGATGTATTGGAGAGGAATTAGCAAGCTTGAAAGCATCACTGTCACATTTAATTATATTTTTCTATTTAAATATGATGTGGATGCGTTACTTTGTTGCTGGTAGTTAGAAAAGCAGTAAATACAAATAGGCAAATAGCTAGCTAGTACTGAGTAATGATTACTCCCTTCAATTATATCAATGCTTATTATTATCTTAGAATACACGTTGAGATGATCCTCAACAATTGGTGTGTAATATGATTCTTATCATAGTTTAAGCAAATTAAATGCGTCTTGGCAAGTGTTCATTTGTCCCATGCATGGCTGCATGTTATTTGTCGATCAATGGCTGGTTATGCAGAAAGATCAACGATGATAATAGTGATAACGATGTTAGTATTACACACATTTTAGATAAAACTATCTATATTATTATTCATTCTCACTATTCACTAATTCCTAAAAAGGGCACAAAATAATTAGGATGAGGGAGGAGATAATGGAAGGAGACGCGTGGCACACAAAGGGATGAAAAAAAGAGTGTTTAGTCTTTACGGATAGGGGAGGCAGGTGGGTGTGGGTTGGCTTCTGTTCCCATCCCATATTCATATCATCACTGCATCTGCAATAAAAAGCAAAAGTAGCCTTTTTATCAGATTCAGAGGCCACTGATAGGGACCTTTTCCTTTGCTTTTGCCTTTGGGACCACGCGGACTCCTCACTGTGGCTTTTTAGTCATTTAGGCCACACCGCCACACAGTAAAACAGACTAGCTTCAGGTTTCCGTTTCCCACCATTTGGGACTTCCAGTTGTGAACAAGGATTCGGATTGGGAATCGTTGATGTAAAAGATCTCTCTCTAGTCTCTAGTAAGCGCTTATCCTGCAGCTGCCTATAAATACACCGCGTTACACGCGCATCATACTGTACTCCATCAAAACTCTCATCTTCAACTTCTTTCCTTCATCCTAATGCTTTTTCCGGAATAATCATTTCGCTTCCTTTGCTTTCCCTTCGGAATACCCAACTCCCCGGCCCTCAACTTCTCTTTTCCTCACCTTTCAACCATTATTACCCTGTTTTTCTTTCCTCTAGGGAGAGGGACCAATTTTTTAGCGCCCTTCTTCCTAACCATTATTTTCCTACAAGCTCCCCTTCTTTTCTAGTTCTAACTGCAGAATTTTGCCAAAATCATGGACGGAATGCAAGAAACAAATGCACAGCTTGAACTTCACAATGGTGCTATTGCTGATATAGGGTTATCTCTGTCCAATCTCATATTATCAGGTGGGACAAACACCTTGGATTCAATTTTCTCTCATTGCCCGCCAACAAATGCCACTACCAACCCGGTGTTTGAGCCCTTAGGCTCTTCTGGGTTTGAACCTTTGGGCTCTTCAGTCTACCTCCGTCAAAGAGATATTCTGCAGAAGTTCCAGGAGGATAGCCGAGTGAGTGGTTCTTTTGGTCGCATTCCCTTGAGAAATCCACGTCTAAACTCCGTATGCGCAAGTTCTTTCATGAGTCCCGGCAAGCAGAAGCTATACAGGGGAGTGAGGCAGAGGCACTGGGGAAAATGGGTCGCTGAGATTAGACTTCCTCAGAACAGAATGAGAGTCTGGTTGGGCACTTATGAGACTGCCGAAGCTGCTGCATATGCGTATGATCGTGCCGCTTATAAGCTCCGAGGCGAATATGCACGTTTGAATTTCCCAAATATAAAGGATCCGACTAAGTTAGGATTCGGAGATTGCACCAGATTGAATGCTTTGAAGAGCTCCGTGGATGCTAAAATTCAGGCTATATGTCAGAAGGTGAAGAGGGAGAAAGCCAAGAAGAGTGCCGCAAAGAAGCATAATCCCAGCATCAATCAGAATGAGAAATCACAGAAGATAGATTCATCATCCTGTTCTGCATCCTCCTTACCCTTGTCACCGTTAATTTTTGATGATAACTGGACAAACGAGTTGCTTTCACCAACTATTTCAGAAGATGGAATTTGGAAGGGGGAGAACTCGCCGCCCTCTGTTTCAACGGAGTGTCCAATCATGGTAACAGAGGAATCAGGATACGAAGGATACTCCTTGGCAAGGATGCCATCCTTCGATCCCGAGTTAATTTGGGAAGTCTTGGCCAATTAGGAAAAGTGTCTTCCTTTGTTTGGATCTAGGAGAATCTTAGCTTAATAGCCAGTTTTCAGCTTCTCACAAGGGCTGAAGTGTAAATGAAGAGTAGTATTATTGTGTGCCTAGCTTTGGGTCATGTTTTATCCAGGTCCTTTAGCTTTTTAAGTAGGATTATTATGGCTATGATTTTGGCCTTGATTTTTGTCTCAAGGCATTAGGAACTTTCCTATGTCCCTTGTCCTGGATTTGAGTTTTCTCTCTCCTATATTATTATTTAGGTTATATATTTTGCCAGTTAAATGAAACTGATGCGGGACTAGGGAAAATTGGAGTTCATCCGATTAAAGTATCGCCTCAGCCAAGTTCTTCTTCATCTGTGATTTATTGGGATACGGACTAATAAAGCTTAAATTCGAAGCTCCAGCTCCGATGAGACCATTTTCTATCGCAGGAAACAAACATGTTAGAAACGGTATCCTGGTCACTGGATTGCGTGCAATTGAGAAAAAGGGCAACAGAAATGCCTCGCGTAGATGAGCAATCAACGATTGCAGATGCCTTGCTAAAAAAGTACTTTACGACAAGCACCATAATTCAAGTTAGGAAGGCAAATATAATACCTGTATATATTGCCGCAAGCACATCTGCTCTCCGCATTTTATAGCCCTATCCATGAACTTTTTTTTTTTGGAACAGACAAGTTATATTACGAGCAATGTGCAGTTATCGTTTAAAGTTAAAAAATAAAATACCTGAAAACCAACTACAAAAACAAAAGTACTAGTTCTTTATAACTAAGACATTCCATTGTAATTACTGCTAAAGTACATGGACTTAGACCTCCTGTTTCAAATAATAGAAGTATCTTCAATAACTGAGCAACGAAGCTTTTCCACCCTAAAGTTATGGCACAGATGGGAACCAGTTTCAAATGCGCGCAGCTTCCTCCCACCTAAAGAAGAAAGAGGGGTTCCGGGAAGAAGTTGCAATTATAGTCGCTGAATAAATTAAAAAACCTCTTGTAAATCAACAACAAACATGTCATCCCTGATTGTGTGAACTTGTGCCCCCAAGAAAGAGGAGAACCCATTAGCTGGACCTCCAAAAGCTACATGATCAATTAGGTAATAAGTACCACTAGCAACCAAGTAAATTCTTTGACTGCTTTTGCATTATAGGAACTCTATATCCTCCTGCAAAATTAATGATTAGCATAGTTAGTCTATATATAACTGAATCTGTATTATTAAATAATAAGATTAGAATCGTCAACACGAATGTTTGACGAACATGCGTAAGTTAGAAACAGAAAAGAAGTCATCCTTCCAAGCATTCTCGGATAAACAGCGGACATTGATCAAGTTATTCCAAAGATATTATAAATTCATGAGGTTCTTGCCTCGGGAAAGCTTTTCGAAAGTGATAAAATGCTATCAAACTGGAAACTTTTCTAAACTTGACTTCCAAAGAAGAATTGAAAAATGATTCATACCTTACCAACTTTTAGCAAAGGCTTTAAGAATGACGACAGGAAAAGACAGATGGAGTTTCCAAGCGAAGTTCTATTCCATTCTGCCATCAAGCAAGGTTTTAAAATCACTTAAGCAGGACACCAAGTTGCAATTAGAATTGGAAGGTAAATATTACATAAACAGGACCCCCCGCCCCCTCCTTCAGCATTTTTGAAGACAATTGAACAATCATTTACATGGCCAACTACTTATCTGCTAACAGATTATTGTGATGGCCAAGTATTAAGTTAACATAACACCATCAACATCAGCTCTCCAACCTTCCTTGTTAAGCTCTTCTAAAAGCTGCAAGTTTGCAAAGTCATGATTCATATAAAACATATGAAATATCCAGAAAAATGCAGTAAAATTGTCAAGTACAAGCATCCCATGTATTTAAAAGAATCATCTCATATTGAAAGTTAAGCAAATAATAAAGCCCCCAAGGAAGCTTCCCTCTCTAGTCCAGGGTATGCAGTCGGCAGATATATCAGAAAATTAACATCCTAGAATAAATTTACCTTTGAAAGAGTTGGTACTGTAGTAGGATCAAACTCCTAACACTGATTTGGATCTATAGGGGCTCAAATACGGGCCAGTATAAAGAAATTTACCATACAATTTCAAAGGATCAAATTAGGTAATCAACAAATTTGAAGCGGGAAATTGCCTTTTCTTTTCAATTTTCTCATGGAAAGTGAAAAGTAAAGGTGGTACATGTTTAAAATGTTAGCAGACACCCTTTGGTTCAGTGATACTAGAGTGGTTTCCATGATTGAGTATTGTGAGTTTGAACTTCAGTAAAATGAACAAAAAAACAAGTTAGTAGATACTCAAGCATAGGGCTCCTCAATCATCACCATAATAATTCAAAAAATTTATAGCTACTGGCCCGTCTTTGGATGTACAATGATGCTTTAAGCAAGTGATTCATATGCTTTGAGACCTAAAACATAATTTACTCCAATTAAATACTCTACAAAAATTAACACTTGAAACATTGAAAAATTTTTTTGTCAAAGGAACCATTTTCGAATGGGAGAGTAAGGAAAAAATAGACATCTTACATCCACACTGTACTGTTGAAAGATTGGAACCGCAGATATATATCATTGTCGAGTGTGAATGAAAATTCCATCGGTCGAAGTAAGATAGTTCATAAGCTCTTGCTTCCCCTCAACAAGAACACAAAAAGCGACATATATAAGGATTAATCAGGATGAGATGCGCAAGCAAGCCTATATAGATAATGTGCTTTGGACAATGGGCTTGTTTCTATACAGTGCTTACCATTGCCGTAAGTTATCCATCGAAAAATATCAGCATGAGGAGTAGCTTCATGAACGGACCAAAAGAAGCTTAATCAGATAGATGTAAAATATATTTTCAAGGTTAATGCTAAAAAAAGAAAAAACTAGTAAATTGTCAAATGGGATGGGATAAGATGAGAAGAGAAGCTTACCGTAATGTACTTTGAGCCTGAGGTAACTAGTGTTGAACTCATGATGATGGGTACTACCCCCTGCCATTGCTCAGGAACTTTTGTTTCCCAGTCATCGATAGGCATTTCATCCCTTCCTTTCTGAACTTCTTCTCGCGTCATTTCTGTGGTCTGTACCACTCACGAACCAAAACTAAGAGAGAAAAGCGTGTAATCTGATCGGAAAATTAATATAACTGAATTCAAAGTGAAAAGAAGCTCGCGCTGAGAACGAATCGGGCATGGTGTAATCTGATCGGAAAATTAATCAAATTCAATTCCAAAGTGAAGAGAAGCTCGCGCCGAGAAGGAATCAGGCGTGCGGAAATGCTATTTCCTTGTACAATCTCGAATCATTGTCGGTTCCGAATTAGGATTTACAATCTCTTGCAGGGAGGAGAAATTGGAGAATTGATCTGAGATGGCGGTAACGAAGAACAAATTTGGCGGGAAATTGTGGAGAGAGCGAAGGACAGATCTTCTTTTCATGATTTGATGGGCCTGAGGCATTAACAACAATAATTTTATGAATAAAAATAAAAATAATAAAATAGACCGACCCCATAGAAGCGGCCCATTTGCCCATGCTGCCCAGTTGCCTACCGCTTGAATCCATAACTTGCGTCAATATTGGTTTCAATTTCTATATGCATCATTTTCTTTCTTATTCTTAACGACTGTTGGTAGGTTTTTATATATATTTATGATCGAAATAATAATTTTAAAACAATATAATAATTATTAAAAAATATAATTAGTAGTTTTTAAAATTAATAATTTATTATAAATTTAAATATTAAAATTGTTAATTGTTAAAAACTTATTTTAAACATACAAATTATATTATAACATCTTTAATAAATAATTCTAAATTTTTTTAATATGTCCAAAATTATCATATTTCAAATAATGTCATATGAAAATGTATTTTTTGGTATAATTATAAAACATCATTTAAAAAAATAATTATAAACTAATATTTTAAAAGCACCTAAACAAAATTGTCTAATAATTATTTGTCATAATGGTTAATAATATTCTTTAAAATGTCTTTTCTCTTATAAGAAATCATGTTTAATCCTGTATATCATTATGTATAAAAGTGATTGTTCACAAAATAAACTTGTGAAAAAAGTTAAATCTCAGAGATAACAAGTATCAAATAAGAAAGTTTAAAAACATTATTTCATGCTACATATTTTTTAATATTAAATATTAAATATTTTCAAAGTTGAGGTTTGATCCTCCACTTCGTATCCTCTATATATTAATAAAAAATATTAAAATAAGAAAATAGTATATATTTTGTATTTAAAATAAGACATACATATTTAATAATGTCAAATAACTAGTTATATTGCATTGAAACTGTCGAATGAAATAAGTTAAATCACGTAGTTCATCCACATCCATTCAATGATAATAACATGATCGATTCTTTGATAATATCAAATCTATATTCCAAAATAAGTATATAGAATCAATTAAAATTAATAAAAATAATACAATGAATTGTTACATTTATTTTAAACATAAAAAAGTATATATAAAAGTTTTTAAAAATGTGCCTCCCTCCACTTCCAATATAATCATATTAGCAAGTAATATCATATTAATATTATGATAGTTAATTAATTTTTAAAAGATTATAATAAATAAAATCGCATTATGATGATTAAAAAATAAATGAACGCAATACTAATACAACATAGCTGGATCCTCCTCACGACGAGACTGAAAATAATGGCGCATGATAAATAAATAAAGCACTTTAATTGGAATTTTGTCCGTTGTCTTTTTTATTTGGAACGCCGCTTTAATGGTTTATCAACTAACGGGCAGTCACCAGTGGGCGAGTATTGAACTCACTTCCCCTTCGAGAGCTCTGGTTTGCAAATCCGGATGGCTCTTTGGATGTTCAACTCGGAAACTGACGCCCACTGCTCTTAGTCCCCCCTTTCTTTCGCTTCATACCTCTGATTTGATTCTCATCGTTGTTTCATATAGGCTCTTATATCTGTTTGGAATTTCCAGATCTCTTCCTTGTATCTGTTTCCTCAACTTCTCCAATCAAACCCTTTATTCATTTTAACTGTTTTTAGTACTTTCCCCCTTGAAATTACCCTCACCACTTTTAGATTTCCATCATTTTCCCTCCTTAACCAAACCTTATACTTATTTACTCACCATATCTCATCAATCTCCTTATTGCTACTGATTCACATTAGTGCATAGTTCAATTGACTCGGCAGAATAGCCTAATTTGAAGTTTTAAAACAAGAGAATATCATATTCACAAAATGCCTCGGTTCTTGCTCGTAATCTTCTTTTGCTTCGCGGCCATTGCTAACTTCAACTCTTCCGCGTTGGCTGAAGTGATAACTTGCTCGAATATGGTACCACTGAGGCACCGGGATGATAAAATTTCCATAACGGACTTTGGTGGTGTCGGTGACGGACAGACATTGAATACCAAGGCATTTCGGGAGGCCATATATCGGATTCAACACCTCAAGAGACGAGGAGGCACGCTTCTTTACATTCCTCCTGGGGTGTACTTAACTGGAAGCTTCAATCTTACTAGCCACATGACCCTTTATCTAGCCCGTGGTGCTGTTATCAAAGCCACGCAGGTATGCACAGTTCAGCAGTCTGCTCATGCCTTTTTCTTTTTAAGTCAATTGAATATAGTCACAAGAATACTGAACAAAAGGAACATGTTTAGAGGATACATGTCTCTTGAGCAAAATTGTAGATCAATCGAGGAACCCCTGCATGAAAGGCGACAATTTCCAGCTGACTATGCTTTGCGTCAATTTATATGTGTTTATTTGTAAATCTAAATTTTGGTTGGTATAGATTATAGATAATGGTAATGGTAATGGATTACGGGAAGTAAAGAATCTCCATGAGTTGTGGTGGGTCCCTGGCTGAAAGGAGAAAAAGGATGGTGGGTCTCCGTCTGCATGGTAGCATGTGCTTGACATTTATAGCAATAGCAGTTGGTTTGTTGGACAGCTGGATATGTGGCCAGTAATGTCCTCTTCTTTGATATTCAAGTGGAAATGGGATATAGCTTTTTCTATGATTCATTTGTTTAAATAACGCATTGAGGACGGTTGTTATTATATGATAAATCGTTTTAAAACTACTTTTGAGTATTATTTAAACATGTACGTGTGTCCAACAACTTAAACAGTATTTAATCAATAACCTACAAACTGTAATGTCCCAAAAGCATTAGTTGGAAAAGTCCCATGATGATGGACTTATTTAAGTTAATTCTGTACTTGGAGCTTGCCTTACTTTCTGATCTCATGTAGTATCTTTTAATTAGATCTTGGTTGGAAAGTTTTGTCAACTCATCATTTACTTTATTGAGTTGGAGCTGTAACAAACTGTAATGTCCAAATATCGCGTGTTTCTGCATATGAATCTGACAGGAGGAATTAAACCTGAGCATTATTAGAATGTTGAATGATGAAACTCTAATGGTTTAGACCTTATCAAAGAACAAAACTTTACTGCAGCAGCTGATAATAGCAATTTTGTTTGCCACCATAAGCTTAAAAGTCTTGCTGAACTTTTTGTTCTTTATGTTAGTAGATTCCACATAAAATGAATTTATCAGCACATAGTTATAAGTAACATAGTAGTGATATTCACCATTTTTTTTCCTCTATCCTCCTCATGATTCATGCTTATGAGTTACCTACAAAATCAATATAGATTGATATTCAAAGCACCTGCCAGACGGTATCAGTTCCAGATCTCCATATCTGGTCCAACCTTCTATTTTAGATGCATGGTGCATCCCTCAGATACAATTATCAGACTCATTTGGCTCCTATATATTTTGAATAACCTTGTTTTGTTGCTAGATTGTGATCTGGAGTTGATGCTAGGAGTCAAATAAAATCAAATACACTTAATCACAGTTCTTTATTTGTCTAAGAGAAAAGAAAACATGATATATTGATGTCAGATGAACATTGACTCTTCTGTACTTTATATTTTTTAATTTTCTCCCTTGCTTGATTCTGTAGGATACACAGAATTGGCCTTTGATTGCACCCTTGCCGTCATATGGAAGAGGGAGAGAGCTCCCTGGAGGAAGGTATATGAGCTTTATCCATGGAGACGGAGTTTGTGATGTGGTAATCACTGGTGGGTATCAGATCTTTAATAATTTGTGAGTAAATTTTGCCGCATATCTTTACAGACCTGATTCTTTACTTCATACCAGACCAGAGTACTAAGAAATAATAATTGTAAATTTTAAGCATCTAAAGAAAGAAGTGTAGAAAAGAAAAGAAAATGGCATGCTAGAAAAGCTATATACTGCATAGCCCTAATTGATTGGATGTCTTGGGACCTATAAATTTCTTTATACATTCTCCAACCTAGGCTACATGCTTCAATGCCAAAATCTGAATCCCTCACTCTCTCTTCATAGGTGAGAATGGGACAATTGACGGGCAAGGAGACGTGTGGTGGAACATGTGGAGGCAGAGAACTCTTCGCTTTACTAGACCAAACCTTCTTGAATTTGTGAATTCCAGAAATATCATCATTTCGAATGTGATTTTCAAGAATTCTCCCTTCTGGAACATACACCCAGTTTACTGCAGGTATAGATCAAATATAAGTCATGATGAGTCACATATTTATCAATAGACTATTTTACTATTTATTTATAATCCTTTTTCTGTTGGAGCATTGTTTTATAATGACTGGGTGCAAATTTATAGAGTTAAATTTGTATTAAATCTTGGTGATCGTCTTAATTTTTTGCTTGCCAGTAGCTTAATACAAACTACAAAGGGAATTAAAGGGGTAGGTCTGTGAACCTGTAATCTGATTATCAATCTTCTTCGTTCTCTGCAGCAATGTTGTCATTCAATTTGTCACAATATTGGCTCCACATGACTCTCCTAACACTGATGGAATTGATCCAGGTAAATACTGTCTAAGTATATCCACATCTTGTGCAAAGAGATATAACAAATACTATAACTACTGACCTTGTTATTTATTTCAATGTATGTTTAGCATATTGGGTTATTGAATATTTTTTCTAAGGCTAGTATGCCTGGTCTCATACTGGACAATTGGGGCTAAAAAAGGTCTAAGAATAGATTATTGATTCCACAAGTTCAGTGTAGTCGGTCGCATGAGGCCTGCCAAGTATCTCAAGATATAAGTTCTATATGTGCCATATCCTTGTTTTAATGGTTGATCTACACTGCCATGTTCCAACTGTTGCCTGGTATTAGGATTTAAATAGGAGGAATAGCTGAGAGTTAACATGGTAGTTTTTGGGTAAGATCCAAGGGCATCTCATAATTATAATGACTGTATTTATCATAGAACTTGCTACCTGACAAGTAAAAGAATCATTTTTATCAATGCATCACAATTAATTTATGCAGATTCAAGTTCGAATGTCTGCATAGAGGACTCATACATATCTACTGGAGATGATCTTGTGGCTGTGAAGAGTGGGTGGGATGAATATGGGATTGCTTATGGTCGCCCTAGCTTTGGTATCACCATCCGGCGTGTAACAGGATCATCCCCATTTGCTGGAATAGCAGTGGGCAGTGAAACCTCTGGCGGGGTGGAGAATGTACTTGCTGAACACATCAACCTTTACAATATGGGAGTTGGTATCCACATAAAGACAAATAGTGGCAGGGGAGGGATTATAAAGAATATAACCATATCTGATGTGTATATGGAGGACGCAAGGAAGGGAATAAAGATTTCTGGTGATGTTGGGGATCATCCTGATGACAAATTCAATCCTAATGCTCTTCCAATTGTGAAGGGAATTACAATTAAGAATATTTGGGGTGTGAAGGTTCTGCAGGCAGGTTTGATAAAAGGACTGAGAAATTCCCCTTTTACTGAGGTTTGTCTCTATGATATCAACCTTCATGGCGTGACAGGACCTAGGTCTCCTCCTTGGAAGTGTTCTGATGTATTTGGAGCAGCTCATCAGGTAAGTCCATGGCCATGTTCAGAGCTGACCAGCCACCATCCCGGATCATGTGCCAATTACTCCTGAGGTTACTGGTGATTTTTCCTCTCTTGGACAATAATAATTATAGCTAAGAGGTTTTCTTATTGAACCATCATTGTGAAAGGCAATAAATCACTCCCCATAAAATATCCAAATTTAATGGTTACCATCGAGGATAATGTGTCAAAGGCATGCATTAGTTGTGTGAGCCAAATGGTTACTTAGATTCTTCATTAAACCTTGTATAATCAGGATATTTGGACAATCTCTGAAGAGCATCTATTGTTTCCATGCTAAGTGGACGCAAGTATGTGCCTACATTGACAGCTTTTAGCCGTTTGTTAAACAAATATGATGTAAATTTTGTCCATCATTCTGTGATTATATTGCGTAGCTACTATCTCGGTAAGGTTATAAAACCTTGATAATTAAGTAAAACTCATGACCTCCTGTCTGGCCCGTGATTTATCAATAAACCTTCTCACTTTGTCTTTAATCATTCTGTGATTATATCTCGTCTGTCCTTCGTCTTGTTCTGTGTATAAATGGGCTAAATACATGAAAGCAAGTCATATACGCAGGTGTTTGTATTTTTTTTTTTTTAAAAAAAAGTCACAACATGCATGATTCAGCTAACGAGCAAAAGAGAGATCACGAGGAGGATGAAGCAAGTGAATAAAGCGAGACGACTGGGCTGCTCCCAGTTTAGACAACTTGTCATAATTTCACGTGAGAGTCTGAGAGATGGTAGTTGCGGGGTGTTGAGGTTTTTACTTGTACTTTCCCAAGTACCTTAACTACACTTGTGCAGCTACTAAAAGTCATGAATAAACTTTGTTTTTTAACATAAACTTCGAATTCTGATAGATGGAATTAAATGTAGGTTATAGGGTGGTGGGCAGTGACAAGAAGAAAAAGAAATAATTAATCAAACCGTATATTATATAGAAAACATAGTAATACAGTATCCAACTATCATCTGCTGGCGAAATACACATACATGATTCTACATCTCTCACGGATGCACATTTATTTACAATGATATATGTATAATATACCTAATTACAAGAAGAAGAAAACTGAAGGTATAAATATAAATTATGCGCACAATCACTATCACTGTGTATCCCCTAGCATCAAAATCAGAAGTGAATCAAAAACTTGCGGATCCTCTTCATCAAGCCAACATCCTCATGATCTCCCTCCTGATCGTGATCGTGATCGTGGTGATGGTGATGGTGATGAGGCCTCCTCATTACCTCACTTCTCTCCATGCCAGCTTCCCGGGAGAACCTTGGACCAACGTGGCGAACCCTCATCCATCTGGCCGGGATCTGACGCACTCCACCGCGAGGCTCCGCATCAAAGCTCCTATCTTCCATGTTCAGGATCATGTCATTACCGTACGGAATGTCGCGGCGGGGGAGGCGCGGATTCCACGGCTTGAATTGATGATTGTGGTGGCAACGGTGGCCGGGGCGTAATAACGGCAAAGGACGCCGGGGTATGTGGTGGTTGACCGGGCGGAAACTGATCATCGTGAATGGAACGCGGTCAAAGGCTTCGGAAGGTTCCGTTGACTCGAGGGTTCCCGCGTCGGGTTGGGAAATTTTGGAGTCTGAGGCTTCGTGCTCGGACTGGATCACCGTTTCAGGTTCGGATCCGGGTTTATCGCTGGGGAGGAGGATGGTGTTGGCCGCAGCAGGAATCTTGTCAGATTCAGAAAATAAATCATGATTGGTGTCGTGAATCGAAGGCAGATCAAGGGCTGATGAGAGGGTAGAGAAGAAGAGGAGGCAGAAGAAAACGGTAAGGGAAGTGGAGGGGGTAGCCATGGTTATGGTTTAAGATTGGAAGGGAAAGGAGGAGGGAGAGGTATATATAGAATATAATATAAATAAAGGTGGAAGAAGAGAGTATTTGGGGCAGGCGGGTATTGGACTTTTTGGGCAAGCAAAGCAAAGCAATGAATGAAAGAGGGAGAAGGGACGGGCAGAGTGGGCAGAGTGGGCAGCCAGGCACGCGAGTGGAGCCAATGTTTTCTGGATTGTGGATTCACATTTGCCGTATCGTTTTCGGATGTTCATGTTGCGCTAGGCTAATAAGAGGAGATATTTGATTTGATGTTCTATTACTATAATATTTGAATTCGTCTTCTCAAAACTTGATTAAGACATTATACTTTTAGATTCTATTATATTGCTTTTTTTGTTTCCTTTGACAATTTACAATTGTATATTCCCATTTGAGAATATATGTGTCTAACTGATCCATTTCCAAATGGGCCTGGCCCTTCTTTCCTGATTGGATCCATGAAGTAAGTCGTACTTGCCACTTGGTAAGTCAGGGTGAGGGGTGGGTTCCTCTAGTCCTCCAGTGCAATCTGAAAAAGCAAAGAGCACCGACCAGGCGACCAGCACCATGTGAGTGACAGGCGGACAGATTATCCTATTGTCTTCGTTGAATTTAAATTTGAAAACCTGGCCGTACCAATTGTGAGCATAGGGGATCCATAACAGGGGGGGGGGGTTCCCCTACCTCGGCCCTTTCTGCTTGCTTGCCACATGCCTACCAAGTCCATAATCTGCAGTGTGACTGTGTGAGGCCCCGGACCCCGGTATCTGATCCCTATAATCAAAACCTGCAGTCCTGCATGTCTAGATCGAAAACCATTAGCGTTAGAGAAATGTTAGGTTGTTACTTTCCTTTTATACCCCATATATGTAGAGCCTATAGTAATCAAATGGTAGATTACTATATTACATTATTTGTTTATCTATTTATTTTGATGTTATGATAAACAGTTGGATGATGAAGTTCATGAATGTGAACATAATGCATGGGATTTGACAAATTGAAGTGAATGTATATCATATACATATAACATGTATAGTCAACATGACATGCACACATATAAGATATTGGCCGCATCGTTAAGAGTGCTCACATTTGACTTTTATGGCTGAAGCAAGCGTGTGAATATTGATTTTTCATCTCACTTTCTCCAGATTTCTTTCTCTCTCATTTCCGGTCTTTGGTGTATATAAATACTAAATAGATGGCAAGTTGAGCAGAAGAAGTAACTCAAGCAGGAGATAAGGTGACAGAGTCCCAATGGGGAGCACATACTTTGTCTTCATGAACTATGATCCCCAATACGAGCGACTTCGAGCTGATCGGTCAGTTATATATATATATATTTCCAAGTCAACATATCGCTTACTTCATCATTTTAATCTGTATTATTGTTGTAATTAAGTAGAACCAGGAGCGGGGAGCATGAGCTTGATCTGTACCTTAGTAGGAAGCACGATGAAGTGTTAGCTAGCACCCTAGAGCCAGGAAGCTACACCAAGACATCTTCTTTGGTCATCGTTGATGGGTTTGCAGTCAAAATTACTGAGGATCAAGTGCGTAAACTCCTACACCTCTTTAACTTTTCATCCTTGTCTTTCGCTTTCTTATATAATTATTTATTTGTTTCCAATGATTTGAACACAGGCCAATGTGCTTAGATCTGCACAGGGAGTGAGGGTTGTGGAGAAAAACGAAGAAGTGGCTTACTGTAGCAGAGGAGATCCGTGTTTCAGCACACAACTATGATATGATTTTTGTATAACTTGCCCTGAATTACCTTACCTGTTAGGACATTAATGATGGTGAAATCAAGGTATATTTGTGTTCGTTGCCAATATCAATTAAATCTCTCTCTCCCTCTCTGATATGTCCAGTTGCCAATTACCCATGATGGATATTCTAAGTTTTAGAGGAATTAATTAATTAAAATAGATGATGGAATGGACCTCACCGGAAAATCTACTTCCTGTTTGTTTTTCTTTTCTCTTGTTTTGTTTAACAAAATAAGATAAAAAAGAAGTAAGCTAGGTGGCTTTTAGTTGCAATTTGCGAAAGATGTTTAAGCAAAAGAAACATGGAAACGGAGAAGAGAGTAGGGTGTTTTTGATGGGTCTGGCTTTAAACATATGTGGTACGTAGTTAGCAGCAAGAACAGAGCCCAATTGAGGCCCGCAGGCCACAGTCCTTAAAATTTGTGGAATATGATTGCAAGGAGTCCCAAGCAGATGAGGATTTGCTAGTTTGGGTAATAAAAGAGTACAAGCTATATTGTCGAGTTGCTACGAAGTTTGAGAAGACGCTCAGATTTTTCACATGCCGTTTCTTCTCAGCCATCATATCATTGTCCGTAGACTCAACAGTTTATACCCTCTTTCCAGTTTCCAGTGTTGATGCCCACAAACTTCACAAATTCTTCCTTTCTTCGATTGGACAATAGTCAATGGAGCTACCATTATTACAAACAATAAATGACGATACAAGTAACAAAGCAAAGCATACAACTTAAGAATTAGATTAATTAATGGCTTATTACTTAACCATCTTCACGGCATATTAATTTGTTTTGCGTTTACACTTTTTTTTGTACATATATTAATTGTAAGAGAGATCAGAACTAACAAGCATGACTCACTACTAAATTATAAAGTGAGTTGGAAAAGAAAAGGATAAAAGAGAGAGAGGTGGGTGGATCGGTTGTGGAGTTTGGAATGCTATAGCATCAGCTGTGAGGGAGAGCCAGCAACGGATGCTCTACATATACAGCCTTAGTGAATTAAGCCTCTAAAACTTGTTGTAGGCATTAAGGAACAGCTTGTTTACTCGTCCTCAAGGCCAGGGCCTCTTGCCGTGAGGGGGAGTACTGGACAACCAATCCCTTCATTCATTCAGTTGGAGCACAAGAGTGTTTTCAAAATGCCCATTAATTTTTCATGGTGTCCGTTTGGATCTTCTTCTTAGAGAAAGAAGTCATTCTCTCCCATTTAGAATATCTTTTGCATGAAATTAATAGTGTTTTAATCTCTTTTTTTCTTGAATGTGAAGGAGGTTGAATATAAGAAAATCTTATTAAACAAGAATATTAAATTTGGAGTTTTGATTGTAGGAGGATGATATCTCATTTTAAAATGTTATTTTCATGAAAATTATTGTTTTAAAAGTTTTATTTTTTTATTATAATATCATTGTTAAAAATTTAAATTTTTATTATATTATGAAGACCGAAGAGTTAGTATTTATTATAAATTCTTTCTTTACAAATATTTTAAGTATTAAAAAATCTATTTGATTAAAAATCTATTTTAAGTGTGTCTATTTTGTAAAAATATTTTTTTAATATAGTTATATTATTTTTTTAATTTTTTAATTTTTTTAATTTTTTTGCTTTTGATTATGATTATTTTTATAACATTATTATTTTATTTTTAAAATTATTATTTTTAGTAATATATATATTTTTATTATTTTCAAATAAAAAAATAATTTTAACTCATTAAAATTGTTAATTTTAAATTTTTTGTTCAAGTCTTTTTTAATAAATTTATCAACCAAAAGTTATTTTATAATTTTATAACCGAATACATTTTTTGATTTAAAAGTCTTTCTCATTTACTACATTCCAACACAAAACAACTTTTTATTATATTAAAATATATTATTTTTTTAATACCAATTTCTCATCCTATAAAATCTATTTTTAAAGAATACATAAGCAGCCATAATAAAGCAGCTTTAAGGCCTTAAGGGCATCTCAATTCTCAACCAAACACTGCAATCAAAATATAATTTAGAATTGAGTCATCCCAAAATCTTACTACTTCCCCCGCAAAGGCTCAAGTTTCATCACCTCCCCTTCTGAATCTTAACCCACCAAATACTTGCCGGGTGGGACCAGATAACCATAGTGGGCTTCTATCCAACGTACCAAATATTGGCCTAAACTGCAAACTCATTTCTTGGGCCCAATTAGAAAAGTTGGGAATGGAGATAACAGAAACATGTTGGACCAAAAACAAACGAAAGCTTTGACCAACAAGACATTCTCCCTCCATACAATTGGCGCCAAAATTAGCAGTGGTCTGTTTGTTGGCTGTTGCTTAGGGTTTCAAAGGGTATTGATTTTGAGAATTTTGTTTTTCCGAAGGCATGGGTTCATCACCTCCAGCGAAGCGCCGGCGACAGAGCAAAGACGGCGAGATTGAAACGTCATCATCGTCGACGCTTGAAAAGTTGTCACCGGTCGTGGTCTTCGCTCATGGTGCTGGTGCTTCTTCATCTTCTGATTGGATGATAAGGTTCTCCCATTCTTTCTCTAATACCTTTTTTGGGGTTCATATATGGCTATATGCCCTTTATTGTTTCTTAACTTTGTTGTTACTCCCACCCGGTGAACGCTAAACAGCATGTCTTCCTTGAAATCGGTGGACTACAGTGGAATAAACTTTACTATGTCTTACATCCTAAACGACAATGAGTTTAATCATTTCACCTTTTTTATGAATTATGCCAATTTCGTCTCTTGCCAATTATCATGGGTTTCAATGGGCCCCACGCCCCGATTTCTCAAAATAGAATTACCCCCTCTGCTACATTTCCGTTTTATTTCAAAACAAAACGGTATGCCGTCGTTTTAGGTCGATCATTTTCCACCTTAAACTGGCTGTACATGGAATCAGATTGAGTGTGAATTTCATTAAATGAACAGAAATTATACAATGATGAAACTCAAAGAAAACCCACTACGTATTTCTTAGGAATTAGGACTCCAAAAAAAGGTAAGGCATTTCGATTTTTGCTTATGGACAAATCTTTAGATATAATATGTTTAAATCTCATAGACTCTTGTCAAAAGTATTTCGTGGTTTTGTAACAGATGGAAGGATATCTTAAGGGACGCACTGCATGCTGCTGAAGTAGTAACCTTTGACTATCCTTGTGAGTTTGTTTCAAACTAAATTTCTTGTCTTCCATTAGTGTGGCATTGAATGTTGTCTCGGGTATCATATTCGTATATGACTGCTGCTTACGTTATCATAATCTTACATGTTTGATTTTTAATTCATTCCCAAGTAATTATGGTTACAGTTACTTAGTGTGTGACCGCTAGTTGAGTGAACTGTAAGGACAATTGTCTTGTCAATGTACTTTATGAAACTGACGTATGCCTTACGTGAATCTAATGATTTTCTAGACTTTTCTGGTGGGAAAAGGAGGGCTCCTCCTAAGGCAGAAAAACTTGTGGAGTTTCACTCAGATATTGTTAAGAAAACTGCTGCTAAGTACCCTGGTCATCCCCTTATTTTGGTGGGCAAATCAATGGGTTCAAGGTATGTTGTATCTTTTTGTGTGTGTGTGTGTGTGTGTGTGTGTGTGGACATATGTTATAAAGATATATATGCTAGGAGGAATCTTATGTATATTTTATTCAATTGTAGAGTTGGCTGCATGGTGGCTAGTATGAAAGACATTAGTGTCTCAGCTGTAGTTTGCTTGGGCTACCCGTTAAAGGTTCGATGTTCTTTTTTCAAAATTGTATTCATCATTCTCTTAGTAGAATCTGGATTTGCTGGAGGCATGAAGATCTGAATTTACTTTATTTAGTATTAATTGTTCAGACCAATATTTGTACTGTCTTGTTACTATACATGCAAAGAAACTTGAAATTGCTGTTTCCTTTATCCATGCATCTAAACATGGTTAGGATAGGGGGAGCTTATGGGATACCTTGAGGAATTTTCATAGATCAAAATTCTCGGAATCATTTCTTATACTTACTGAGAAAGAATGTATGGATTCTTACCTGCCTTCTGAGTAGATATGAAGTTGCTTTACGGACAAAAAGGCTAAAGTAGGACGGTATAGGAGTTAATACTGCAATTCTGCTTAATTTTTCAGGGCAGTCAAAATGAAGCATGCTCAGAATGGTATTAAATGCATTATTAATGAGGAGAGTAATACTATTAATGATTTTGAGGAACTCGGGGAGTATATTTGATGGAATATATTCTCTAATTAATAAATTAAAAAAAAAAAAACTGTGCCATTCTATGGCTTACAGTATAAACTGATTGCATATGATTATTTCCCCATCTGGTGGCCGTGCAGGAGGTTTCAGAGTGTTACTTTATGTGTCCAAAAAAATACTCGTTGCCCCATATATGGTCTTTCTTACAAATATCATAACCAGTTAGCCATTTATGGGTATTATAGTTTACTCATGAATATAATGTCCATTCTTTTTAACATGCATTTCTTTCAATAAGTAATCATTCTACGTCATACGTCAGTTTGGCCTTACGCTTGCTATCTTACTTGGGCCACATGACTGATGAAGTTGTCCTCCTTGACTCCTTGAGCATGTGGAGCTCTGAAACCCATAATTTGTGGTGTGGCGCATAGTAAGAAGAGAATTTTTACCCTGTTCCTCCTTCCTTTAATATATTATTGTAAGAAAGAAAGTTATTCTTTTCTTCCCCTCTTGCTCCACCCGTTGTGTTTTTTTATACTTTTAGTTTTCTGTTCCAGGAATTGTAGGCGTACATTACAAAGCAATCAAATATAAGTAACGCCACCAATGAACTAATAGCTCAGTGGTATTAGACTTATCTTTAGGGCTCAGAGTTATGAGTTAAACTCCAGTCTAAGTCAAATTAACCATATATATATATATATATATAA
This sequence comes from Ceratonia siliqua, assembly GCA_034509205.1. NCBI lineage: Eukaryota > Viridiplantae > Streptophyta > Magnoliopsida > Fabales > Fabaceae > Ceratonia > Ceratonia siliqua. The sequence continues at coordinate 5,880,142 of JASKGM010000011.1, read as the reverse complement.
TGCCACAATTACGTATTTACGTTAATTTGGTCGTGAAACGTTTCAGGGCATCAATGGAGGGATTAGAGATGAAACACTGTTACAGCTAACAATTCCCACAATGTTTGTTCAGGTAGTCCCTCTAGTCATAATTCCAGTTTTGCAGTGTGATGGTATTATGAATCTTATTTCATGAACTTTCTCGTATCTGATTTATGCTTATCTATCTCTACCCTCTCTCCTTTCTGGTTAATTTGGCTCGTGGTTTAACTCACATACTCTCTCCTTATACTTGTATTTATGAGATTTTCTTGTGCAGGGCAGTAAGGATGGTCTCTGTCCACTTGAGAAGTTAGAAGCCACTCGGAAGAAGATGAAAGCCCTCAGTGAGCTGCATGTCATTGATGGTGGTGACCATTCCTTCAAGATTGCCAAGAAGCTTCTGGAAGCAAAAGTTTCCACCCAACATGAAGCAGAAGATGTTGCCGTGCGGGCCATTGCAGCTTTCGTTTCCAGGTTACTTCAGGGATAATAAATCGTTAAATACCCTACACATGTAAAATAGAGATTATGTAATTATGGTTACTCTCATTTTATAATGTGCCTTTAAGCATATGAGACACTCTACTTAAGCGTGTTTGTTGTAGGTCTAGGAGTAATTTTTATTTTTAACATATTCCCTCACATGAAAGACCCATGTATCTTTCTAACATTACTTTATATTAGAATGTGCTATAAGGATAATCGATATAGCAAAAGCCTTCCAATTATTTCAAACATCTGACGATCCACATGGAAGTTTTGTCAAATCAAAGATCTATAAGGCATTTTGTCAATTTTAAAGAAGGGATCAAAAGTGAAAATGTGAGCACTTTTTGTCCAAATTGAAGATCTGGAAAGCATTTAAGAAAAGGCCCTCCATGCATGTAATGCTGAAAATGTCAACTTTTGAGTTTGCGTAACTGATAGAAGGGGTGATGTGAAGGGAATAATATTAAAGTTGAATGAGATTATATTAGTTAATTATTAATGTTGTCCCAAATGAAAATGATATGTAACGAATTTTGCAGGTCCATGGCGCTTAGATTAGATGGGTCATGCACGTTGGGACTAACCCGTAGTCTTCTAGATGGCATTGCCATGAAAATAATTTTAAAACAAGGGAAGCTGTTTTCTAGAATTGTGGTGGTAGCTCATGTCATTCACATTTTTAACTTTCTAGATTTCTTGCATGACATAAGCTAACAATTTAATAATTAAACATGAAACAAATATCTACTAGTCAAACTCACATTATTTAATATTTTGCCAAGTAATTGTGAAGTCGGCTGCACTCACCAGTCCTTAATTGCTTCCATTGTTTTAATTAGCAAAATATGAGTGTGAGGGCTCTAGCCTCTAGGCTAGCTCTTGCCTCTGCCCTTTCTTAACTAATATATGATCAATAGATCTGCTCTTAGAAGTTGCAGGGAGGGTCCCATTTATTCTTATTCTTCGTACAACCGTACGCGTTGCATACATTCCCTTCTTTCCGTCCTTCTTTAACCCAAATATTCTCAGCGGCATATGTGTCTACTAGTCAAAAAATGCCATCGTCCATGGACCATGGTTTATTCTAACGAATTTGATAATGGTATATATTCATAGCTTGCTAAAGCCTATGGGCCTCATGGTCTTTGTTTATCTTTAAGGTTTAAAGTTAATTAGGAGCTGAGGCTAGCTAGCTGTTCTAAATCGCCTAGAACAAGGGAAGAGGTATGCCTCAGTTTGACTAACAAAAGCTCTATAGTTCTCTCTCTAAGTTCCAAGTTCCCAGTTCCCACCACACTCGAGATTATACGTCGGCCGCCTCTCTCTCTAGCCATATGGATGATCGTCCCCAAAAACAGGCAAAGATCTGCACAAGTACAAACTCTGAAGGTTCTTGATTAATCTCTTCGATCGCATAGTCTTGCCTTTTGCAATATTATATATTTATATATTCTCTAAATTAATATTAACATTGTTAATTATGAATTACTAAGAGAGTTAGGGTCTCATAATGGACGCAGAAGTGTGCAGTACTGAGTGGGAATTCATAGAGATGAGCGAGCAAGAGCAGGATCTTATCCACAGGATGTACAGGCTTGTCGGGGACAGGTAAATTAATTAAGCATCTGTGGATTTTCCTTCCCTCCCTCCAAACCCCAACTTTATTTGCTTCTTTTTATTTACAAGTTTAACATGATCCCATAAGTTGAATACTGCATGCTCTAATTGTTATTCAGAACAACAACATACATGGTTGCCTGCTGGCATGGGTTGGATCTTCAATCTTATATAATCCTTCGATCCAATATTCCATTATCATCATATTCAAAAAAATCTTTATCACCCATAAATTTTTCACCTTTTCTTGCTCTTTTCCAATATTTATACTCATGATCCTTTGGACAAGGACGCTGCAACGATCTGGAGTTAGGTTACGTGGTCGTATAGTAACCAAGTTGACTTTACTCCTTTTTCTCGTTGGAGGTCCCCCCTGAGCCCTGTGCAGTACCTTGTCAAAGCTTGTTGGTCAGTCTCGACCACTTTGCTTCTTACTGTGAGCTCGTGGAATCTGTCAGTGTACTGATCGACCGTAGTAGTCGCTTGCTTCAACTGCAACATGGCAGCAAACATAACCTGCTCGTGGTCAAGCGGAAGGTATTTCTCCTTCAGCCTTTCCTTCATCTCTTCCCAGTCTGCAATTTCGGCCCTCCGGTTGCGCCTCAGGTGTTCCTCCACGCTTGCCCACCACGCCCTGGCTGGCCGCTTGAGCTTCATCATCACATACCGCACCTTCCTGTCCTCATGTTAGGGCAATTTCATCAAGTAACCATGTATAGATTATAGAATGAGCTGCTACTTGGTTCTTGGTTCTTGTTTCTTGTCTCAAGCAGAAGCAGCAGCAGCTACAGATTCCAGTCTTCACCATATTAATATAAGTGATTAATGGAGAGAGTTTTTTACATCACACGTTCATAATTTATTAAAATTTCTATGTGCATCTAATAATGAGAGTTTCACTTCTGGAAGATCAAACTCTTCATAGAATTACCATATAAATTTTTATTTTTTATTTTTTAAGAATTTATATATTTGTTTTAAGAAATTGTTATTTTATCTATGATACACTCTCATGTTATTTAATGGACTGCAATTATATTGATACAACAAATAAGTAAAACTTGAATTCATTTTAGATACTAAAGAATTGCTGTCTCAGAAACTTTTGGAAGTAAATTATATTCTGTTCTACTGGCCATTTACGTTTAATGGAATGTCTCATCTCTTTTCTTTTCAATTTGTAAACAGAATATGAAAATAGTGATTAGGTTTGTTAATTGTTAGTTTGTGTTTTTGGACTGTCTGCTTCCAATTTACTTTATTTGATTCAGCTTATTAAACTGCCATTGATGGGACAAATAAAAACTTGAAGAATGGAACAGGTGGGATTTGATAGCGGGACGCCTTCCAGATCGTAAAGCAGAAGAAATAGAGAGATTTTGGATTATGAGACATGGCGATGCTTCTGGTGTTAGAAGAATTGAACATAAACCCAAAGACTCATAATTTTCCTTTCTTTGTAATTTCTATTTTGTTGGCAATGGCATATGAATTTTGTTGTGGTTAGGTTACTTCAATATCATCATCTCCCATTCTATTCGTTATAAGATGTATCACAGAACCCAACCACAATTGCACAGTTGCTTTTTAATTTTGAATAAACATTCTCAGCTTCGATTCTTGTTTGTTTCTAATTTAGAGTATTTTTTCAGTTGTACTACACACAAACTTGTTGTGGTTACTGGTATCTGCTATCCATGATCCATCACATATTGTCCTTTCCTCTATTCACCCTTCAGATTATTAAGCCCAATTGAAATTGCTAGATCTACTCCCCCGGCTTCTCAAGCCCACTGCTTACTTCCTTCCAATTGCCACTCAATACTTCATCCATCCGTATTAAAAATGAATACCAATAAATATTAAAACTTTTTATAAATTTCAAATTTAAATAATAAATGAAAATAATATTGAATTATAGAATAAAAATATTAAAAAAAATAAAAATAGTTATAAATAAATATTATAATACAATTAAAAGAAATAATAATAAATAAGAATACAACTAACTAACTAGTAATTTAAAATTTTAAAAATTGTTAGACAATAAGGAATTTTGTTTAAGTAAGCAATCATAAATAAGAAAATATTAAAATAAAAAGAAATTAGTTATAGATAAATATCATAAGATAAATAAAAGAGATAATAGCAAATCAAATAATAACTATACAATTAAAATAATTAAAAGAGTACTGAAGTAAAGTGTATCCTTAACATAATTTCGATACATATAATTAATTAGTGATGTAATTCTGCTGCTTATAACCAACTTTTATTACATAATATAATTTTACTTGTTTATTTATCTTTTACAAAAATAATTTTTTTGTACATTAAAGTATTAAACTTGTAAAAATACATTTTGACAGGCGGAGCTTGCTTATACTTAACCGTCTTTGTTTTGGGCCACCGGGTACACCGTAGCTCAAATTCTCCCTTGTGAATAAAAGTCAACGTCATGTAAAGAAAGGAATCAAATGAGAAAAATAAAAAATCTTGCACCAACATAACAGTTAGCACTTATCACTATTCTTAGCTGATCTCTCCATCAAGATATGTGACATTAATAAAGTAACGAGGGGTCATAGATCTTTTATTTCTAGCAACAGGAACTGTTTTAGTCAGAGTCAGTTTCTCAAAGAAAGGATTGATGATTCTGATAACAAGAAACAATGGATAATTACTAGGTTCCCTCCCAGGTGAAAATGATTCCATGTGAGTGGTGACGGATTCCTCATCTCTCCACTTCTGCACTATAAACAATTCACCCACTCACAACTTCAATGGCAACATTATTATTACCCAATTTTCTGAATTGGAATACCCAATCCGAATCCTGTTATACAGTATAACACGAGGATCTGGCTTCGAAGAAGAGTGAGTGAAATCAACTACGAAATTATATTGATGGCGACAACCATAAGTACTCGTCAGAATTCTTTTACATTTTTCTCCTCTTCTGGAACGCGCAATGAGGTTTGAAAATTCCATCCCCCCCCCCCCCTTTATTCCAACTCTGACTCTCTAATTTCTATTTAATCATGCTTGCAATAAAAAGGGCCAATCATATACACACTTATAGATGTTTAACAACTTACTGAGCTGCAGTGGACTCGGTCAGCATTCTTTTGCTCACTGACCAAAGACTAGTCTTCGCTGAAAAACTCGCTTTCTTAGTCAAACTTGGACTTTCTACCCTCCGATACTCCGTCTCTCTCTTATTTGGAACTCATAAAGGAACCATTTAAATACGAGAGCCCCACTTCATTGAATCAGCAACAATCCTTCGCTCACTTTGCTCCTTTAGCCTCACTTTCACACTCTGCTGTCTGCTCCTTCCTCAAACCATTCCACAAGAACAAGTCAATTAAATTTCAAAATTCGATCTGGCTAATTCCATGTTTATAGCTTCTTATACTTCACCATTCAAAGGGTCTTCTGTATTTCTCTGCTTTCCAACTTCGCTACAGAATAAGAAGATGCTGGCTCTAGATAAAAGTGCATTTCCAGAGTAAGATTAGAAGTGGTGCTCTCAGCCGTGAACTGGATATTAAGCACCATATTACCAAGTCATTATTAACTTGAGATAGTACAAAATGGAGAGTGACTGGAGCTGGGAGCAGAACACACTCATCAGTGAACTAATTCAGGGGATGGAGGTAGCAAGAAAGTTGCAGGCAGACTTGAGAACACCGTCTTCGGTAGACACAAGGGATTTGCTGGTGCAGAGGGTATTATCATCTTATGAAAAGTCTCTACTAATTCTAAGATGGAATGCGTCAAATTCAAAGTCTCTTGCCGTGGGAGGAACAGCTGGTTTGTCACAAGACACAACAATATCTGTCAACGAAAGTCCTCTTAGGGAAGACGTTGATGGGGGATTCAAGGATCATCATGAGTTTAAACACGAGTCAAAGAAAAGGTGAATTTTACTTGACAGACTTGGTTGTTGTTTTGCGCCGCAGAAACATAGGCTATGTCTGATTATACTAACACCTCTAGCAATTTATTTTTGAAATTCGTTACAGAAAGATAATGCCTAAAAGGATGGATCAAGTTAGCGTGAGCTCTGAGACTGGCCTTGAAGGACCTCAAGGTGATGGCTACAGCTGGAGAAAATATGGACAGAAAGACATCCTCGGTGCCAAATATCCCAGGTCAGAGGACTTTCCCCTATCCAGCTAGATAATCACAAGAGTATTATGCTATTAGCATCGCCCTTATCTAAGCAGACATCTAACAAAACACTGTTACATTTGCAGAAGTTATTATAGGTGCACCTTCCGCAACACTCAGAGCTGCTGGGCCACGAAGCAAGTTCAAAGATCAGATGAAGACCCCACTATATTTGACATCACTTACCGAGGAAGGCATACTTGTTCCCAGGCAAATGATGCTGTTCCGCCGCTCAAGTCTCCAGACAAACAAGAGAAACCACATAATCATAATGGTGATATTCACCATGGGCAGCCATTACAAGAAAGCCTAAGAAAATTCAGAAACAACTTGAGTGTCAATACGGATAACCTGGTAAACGAGGAGATGGCATATCCTTTTACTTTCCCTTCAACTTCCTTTGCATGCATGACACAAGAAAACCATAGCTTACTTCCCATGGCACTAGAGAATGATCCCTTCTTGGGCAACCTTTCACAAGCAGACTTGCTCTCTCCAATCACGCCAGAATTGAACTATTTACCATCTCTGTCTTTCAAGATGAACGAGTTCTATATCATCAATAACACGCCATCTTCAGAATCTGACATTAACGAGATCATTTCGGCCAACACATCAGCCACCAATTCTCCAATACTGGATTTTAATTTCCCCATTGATCCTGCGGAAATCGATCCAAATTTCCCTTTTGACACCCCTGGATTTTTCTCATAATTTCAGGTATTGAAGACTTGAAGTTGTACTATATGAATAGATAATTGTCAGGATTTGCTGCAAGAGGTGATGATTCACCAGTAATGGTAGCAATAAGAAGAGTCATTGTAGTTAAGATTGGCATTACAATTTTTGCACCTTTAGCAGTACTTTCTTTCAAACTGGTATAAAGTACGATCCAAAACTTCAGCAGAAGAGCATAGCAGTCACCACATAGGGAGATATTAACTGAAGCACATTAAATCAT
>JASKGM010000011.1:5854497-5872778 GCA_034509205.1 Ceratonia siliqua | reverse complement strand
TTTTAAAATTTGAATATAATATTTTTAATAAAATTATATTAATTAAAATTATGTATACATTTTTAAAATAAAAAAAAGAATTGTATAATTAACGGGGAGGGTATTTAATACTCATTAAGTTATTACAATACCATGGGTTTTTCTATATAAATATGCTTTCTTTTAATATCCACCATTAAATAGAGTTAATTATGGATTAGATAAAAAATTTAATAAAACAAATTAAATTTGACCCGGTAATCACATTTCCTTAAAAGTCTTACTTTATCCAATTCAAAAGTTTCTTGTTCATTTTTGTTAAGAAATCTCGGTTAATTTTATAATTAATTATATTAAATTAATGGCTAATATATCCAATTTAACAAGGATAATGAAGTAGTTATCTACTTATCTCCTTTTGGACTCTGGTTTAGAGTAGGTAAAGCCGTCAAGAACGTTCGTCCCGGAAGCCTCACGTTTTAGGTGCCCCCGATCCGCAGTCTGCGCAGAAACGACACGCGGAGATTCTTCAATCTGAAACTGACACACCATGGTCTAGTCATTTGGCAGTATTACATAGAAACACCCTCTGAAACTGAAATCACTGTTTTCTCTGCCTCTGTTACCATCTTTCTTTCCGATGGCCATTGTAGCAGCTTCTTCACTACCGTCTGGTACTCTTCGCCATACCCATTAATGCTCTTTCTTCGTTTTCAATGATTTCACCTGTTATTTATCAAAGGGAACTATGGAAATTGTTAAAGATCCGTTTTTTGATCTTTCCATCTTTGTAAGAGCTGCTTTTTGTATTCTGCAGAATGCAATCACTTCCTTTGGATGGTTTATAACTTCATAGTGTACTGTTTTTGTGTTTGATAAGAAATTTTCTCTCATGCATACTTGTTGTAGTGCAAGGATATTTGGGTTGAGGCTACTTTGCTGGGGTTATCATTGACATAAATGGAAATGCTATAAAACCCACTTTGTATTTTCACCAATCGTTGCGGAGCATAGTTTTACAGACGTAATACAGCCATACAAATTATTTGAGAAAGTCCCAACCAACGAAGTTTTGAGGCTCAGCACTAAGTGGAATGCTGTTAGCGAAAGACTATTCTGTTGATGGGGTAAAGTGCTCAAATTGGAAGATAGGTGGGGACATTACAATTAACCCCAAAGATCAGGGTGGTAAAGTGAAATTGAAACCCCTTGCCTTGGGAAAAATGTTTGCATAAGGCTATGTTTGATATGCTAATGGTTGTTAAGAAAATAGACAAAGGAAAAGCTATGGAGAAAATTGAGGGAGAACAGAAAGTATATTATTGAAAGACTCAAGAATAATGCGTATGTAACACTGACCCTTAACCCTTAATTTGTACTAATACTACGACTACATATAACTCTTATGCCCTTTACTTGGGGTGGACATTACAAGAAACTCCTTAATTGATTCATAAGACTTTACTAAATAGTAAATATAAAACCACTTGACTTTTCTAGAAGTCATTTCTGCAAGTGCCGACACTTTCCAGAAGACTGTTTCTTTGAAGCAGATGTAACCTAAAGTTTATTTTTAAAACTAAGGGGGTCGCTGTACTGATTGAGAGTTGAGATGCTATTAGAGTATCTAGATACATTGATTGCAGTGCGCTAAGATTTAGCCCAACCTATTGTCACTGACCACTTAGGACACCTAACTGCATTAGTGAAATAAAGAGAAGCATCTAAATCAGTCCGTTACTCATTTACGAGGATGTTCAAAGTAATTCATTATGACAAAAAAAAAAAAATTCAAACTTCTGAAAGTCTGAACTCGAGAACAAAAGATCCGTATATTATAGATTCCTTTGTTGCAGGTTCACAGACCAAACAAAGCTCCTGTGTTTCTTTGATTCTGAGACTAGTAGCCATTTATTTTTACATTTTCCAGTTGCTAGATACTTTTCAGAAAGGTAATTTAAGTTCGTATTTTTTTTTGGGGGTGGGAGGGAAATTATGGATTTGTCCCTTCTTTTATATATACAAAAAAGTTTAGTTTCATGGGGCAGCATGGCAATAAAACAAATGCAACTTTATAAGTATACGATAACATTTTTCAAATTAAATGTGGGTGGGAATATTATGTCCCAATATCAAAATATGCCAACAGGTAAACATTTACTTCTTATAGTTGGTGGCTGATCCTGAGGTATGAATGATGAAAATAAACAATTATTGCTATATGCTGAACTGTTTTTCATTTTGCTCAAAAGTGTATTTATTTCATTTTCAGCTAAAAAATCAACATTCTTGTCTCAGCTGAAGGTTAACTTTTAGCCTCCTCTCACTATGGTTTCAAATAATCAATCTGACCATATCCTAAAAGCAAAACCGTTCACACATAGATACCCTTTCTGTTGGTAGGTTTTTTCATTCATGTATGATCTGTGTCTTGCAGAAGGAATATGTTGCCCAAAATCATATGGAATTGCAAATAATTTAATCAAATCTCCTCTTGATGGTCGAAGGTTGCCTGAACATTCCTGCATGAGGTGTTTACAATTTTCATTATTTAATTCTTATTCAGCAAATAGTATTGAACTTTCTGGAAATCTTTTTACCTTTCTCTTACTTATAGTATTTTGAAAGTTTGTGAGATAATTAACTTCTTCATTTGTATGAGATATGGAAATAAGAAGCTTTTCATTAAATTGCATGAGTATTAACATTTTTATTGTTGAGAAAATAGAGAGAGCAAAGATATGGTGAATGGGAAGGATTGCTCACACACACACACGTGCTCTGTGGCGGCCCCATTCCCTCTTATATTTATAGTAAACTGGATAAATCCGAAGGCAAGAGATAATCCTCCTAAAGGATGACAGCTCTTGAAGATAATGGTAAGGTTAAAGACAAAAGGATGATAGGTTTCTCAACACTTCCTCTCAAACTAAAGATTATACAAGCTTTAGCTTGTTACAAATAAAACCCGCCTAAAGAGAAAACTAGATTTAGAGTTAGACACCATGACTAACAGGGTCGCATACTCACACTCAATCATTGATTCAAGAATTTCAGCAACTTGTTCCCCCTTGACGTTGTCCTCATCATACAAATAGCTCCCAAAATTCTTTGACCTGCTTCTCAGGAGCTATCCCCTCGACATTCTCCCATTTGTTCTGCTCGGCCACATCATCTAACATAATGGCATAGCTCCTACAAGTTTTTGACCTACTTCTCAAGAGTATCCCTTCAACTTTCTCCCAGCTGGTTTCTATTACTCGGGTTCTTCACCAGGGTACCAAATAACACTTACCTTCTTTAGTAGTGCCAAAGTCTTCAAAACACAACTCTGAGAATCTAAACTTCTTACAACTCCCTAGGTCGCCCCAAGAGATTTGACTGGCGACTGCAATCAAACAGTAGAGCCTTCTACTTTCCCTAATGGTGCATTCAAATGTAGGGACAGGTTGAATAAAATTGACAGAGAGTATCACTATAGCACATCATATATTTCATTAGAGCCTCCTACTTTTCCTAATGCTGCAATCAAATATTCCATTTTCCTTAATTAAAAAATAACAAAATTGTAATGGTTGCATTTGCTTGTATTAGTTTATTTTCGTTCCTTGTCAAATCCTAGATACGTTTTCTTCTTGGAAAATCCAATTTGCACTGTTCACTGAAAAAGTTAGTAGTTTGGTTTATTTTTAGATACAGAAGTCCATGTTTTGGACCATCACAGTTCCTTTGGCTATCCATGGGGCATGATCTGTGTCTTTCAAAGGTTTGTGTTGCTGCAGACTACTCAGATTCTGTACCTGATTCATCTAGTTACATGAGTAACCAAGGTTATCATCCTCTTGAAGAACTGAAAGTTTGCCGTAAAATTAGGCAGACTAAACTTTCTTCTGCTGAAATAGCAAGAACAACAGTTGAGGTTTGTGCTTATATGCTTCTGTGTATGTCAAACCTTTTTATTTGCAAAGTTTAGGACTAAAAACCTAGTGAGCTTAATCTGATGTTTATATTTGTGGGACAAATTTAGGTTGCATCTGAAAACTTCATATCACTGTGCACTGTTTGTTGGTATTAGGCTAATAGAAACGCTTTGCTAGTATTTCCTGGAATGGTACACTGTGAACCACATGAACGGATGTCATGGGCCGAGTTTCAATATCTTATTGATGATTACGGAGGTTTGTTGTCTTTTGAATACATGTATATTTTTCTTTATATAATCTTGGTCACAAGTTTTTTGCGAATTTCCATTTATGTAAATGAATTAATGTTATGATACTAAACATTGAGGGTTTCAACCTAATATTTTTGTTTCTTATTTATTTCCTAGATATATATTTTGAAATCTTTGATGATGCAAATATTTTGGAAGATCGTGGGACAAATAATCCAGTGGTAAGAATTTTGTGACCATTTACTAATTCTCTTGACGAGGAAATTGATGGCAGCCAAATTACCAAGGCCCAAACCTCCCTACTTAGGTCTACAAGCCTCCAAGTTTATCTTTAAATTGTCTTTCCTTTTGTCTTTCACACCCGACCAAAGAAAGTCTCTCATAGTCTTTCGAATCTTCTGAGCAACTCCTGGAATTTGGAAAATAGTGATAATAAAGAGGGATGCTGGACAAACATGCTTGAATGAGGGTGATTAGACTCCCAAGGAATAAATGCTCCTTTTTCAATTATCTAGCTATTTGGAGATCTTTTTAACCATAAAGTCCCAAGAGGAAAAACCTGAGGATTACCACCTAAAGGAACCCCCAAGTAAAAGCCCACGGGAGATTCTGACATCCAGCTAAAGTAGTCAGAGTTAAGACTTGAGAGCATGATTCTCCACATTACTAGCCGCACTGTTCTTTGCCCAATTAATTTCGACACAGACACAACCTTGAAAATTTGAAGAGAAAGAACATTCACAAAGCTACCTCAATATTTCTCAAGAAATAGGCATTAGCAAATTGCAATTGAGACATCACAACATCCTTGGATCCAGAGATTAGTTACTCTACTTTAAATATTGTATTAAATTTAAGCATTAGCTTTCTGCTGTGCTGAAATAGCTAGATAAGATGACTATATTTGTAATTAAAATGGTAAAGGCAATTAAGTTTCTAATGTATTTTTATGTTCCTTCCTTTTGTTTCTTGTACAAGTTGTGAAATTGATTTTCAAGGTTTGTCTTTCTTCAGAAGGCTTTGATTGGAATGGACATCCCACTATATGATAATAGAAGGACTGCCAGTGAATACAACATTTTCAATAGTGGAAGCAAGGATGAATTCCCTTTAGATGATGATTATGTTGAGGTTTGCAGTTGCAGAATATAATTTATAGAACATATTGTTTCTTTCGTGTACCTCAAAAGGTTCAATTCATAAATCTATCTTGGTGCAAACAGATTCTGGAATCTGAAGAAGAGTTGAATTTTCCAGAGAATTGGGAAATGCCAGATACGACTGGTTTGGTTCACCCTGTTTATTTTTCAAAGTGCTTAGCCCAGGTACTTTTTTTTTTCTCACTGTGATAAGTAACAGTTTCTTTAAACATGACAATGATTGATTGTTTTAATTTCATGTGAAGAAATGAAATGACAATATTTATGCTGCTGGTTATTGTAGTATTTTATACAAATAAGGTGATCATTTGACAGCAATTGGCACACGCCACTAAAGTATGAACAAGTTACATTCAGTAACATTTGTCTGAGCTGTCTCTTGGAACTTCCATTTTTTTCAGAACCCTGAATTATAGAGAAGCTACTTAATTGGAAAAGTAAGTTTACTGAAAAGAAAACGTCAATTTTAAACATTGGGCTTGAATCTCTTGCAACAACCGAGGAGCATATTTTCTGAAGATCTGTCTTAAATGTATGACTAGTGACTACCATATTGACTATGTCTCTTTTGCATGTCAACCCCTCTTGGCAGCAGAGGCTGTGTCACTTGAGAGGTCTGATACTGTGCAGCCCCATTAATACACATAAAATATTCCAGAAATTTAAAAGCAATCAGAACTGATGAAAGCCTTTTACTAGAGATGCATGGCTTTTTGAAATTTTGATTGCATTGATGTGTTGACTGGATGGATAGCTCTTGAACCTCATATTGTTCAGAGGGCACAATCTATGCTGTCAATTTGGACGGAGAATGGATTTTAGGGCTTTAAGGAGATGTCTTGGTTTTTGCCCTTTCATTGGGATAGGGTTGTTCTCTGGGTTTTGCTTTGGTATTTAGCTATGGTTATATTTTGGGGGAGAAGGGGGGGGGGGGGTTCTTTGTCTGATATGCAAATGATGGCCTTTTAGGGCTTTATTGTACTGATGTTTTTCTAGTGCATCTTTGTCTGAGGAGGATACCTTATCTTCTGTCATAGTGATATCTCTTCCTCTCCTGGCAATAAATTTTCTTTATCATATAAATAAATAAAGAATAGGAACTAGAGGGGTGATATATGCAAAAGGGTCAAACTTCAATGGACTCACATGCATTTTCCCCCTGTTAGAGATGTAAGAATTGAAAATGGAAAAAGGTGGAAGTGGATTGGGAGAAGGCATAAAACCTATACTGTAATTATAAATTTTGAATTGTACTATAATTTTTTTGGGGACAAGAAAAGGAGAATTTTGATTTAGAGAAGACAGAAGATAAAAATAGAGAATCTGATGATAAGATAACCTCCAATACAGCAAAACAGCAGAGAGAAAAAAGGGAAAAAAATAAATCAGAAAAAGGGAATAAAATGTTACAAATGTATTCATCCCATCCCTCGCAGTTCCTGTCTTCTTTTGACTTTGATAATAAAAAAAGAATTCAATTTAATGTTGCTATCATTCTTGTTATGTTGATATTCTGCTTGCAGTCTTCAACCTATCGTGTTCTGTGTTCTGTCTTCTCTGCCCTTTGTGCTTTTCTTTCACTATTTTCTAAATTAATTTTATACTTACTAATCATTCTCGTTTATTTGAGGATGTCACCAGCAATGGAAAACAAAATGAAATATTGTCTTGGTGAGTATTGATATGCATGAAGAAATGTAAACAATCATATGACAAATTATTTCACCTTGTTGAGTCATGTTGGCCATTGTCTGCTTTATCTCTTACTTTTCTTGCTACCTAAGTGGTTTTAAAAATTCATAAGATCTAGAAGAAACAGTAGTGATTCTGTAAGTAAAAGTTTCCTTGTAGGCTGTCAACATGGAATGTGTTAAAAGAATGGACCACCCTTCAAATGGTGTTTCTATTTTGGGGTACCTTAGACCTGCTTTTGCTGATGAAGAGTCATATCTAAGAATGGTATGTCACAGTGAAGATGGTGATGGATACAATTCAGACTCGAAAGGTATCTTATCTCTAGTAATTAATTTATATTGACATAAAATTGATATGTTACATATGGATGCTTCTAATCAGCAAGTCATTATGACTGATATGTAGTATGTACCCTAATTAGGTAAGGAATAAGGATCCATAAGGAACATGATTCACCAACACAGCTATATGCCTGTGAGCTTGTGGATGCCTACTGGGACAAACATGGAAATGCTATTTTAATAGCTTTGTAGTGATTGGAAATTTGTGCTTTTAAGTGAACTTTTGGATTTGTTATGGTGGAGTTAGGCTTTAAAAAGTATAAACCAAGTTGGGGATGAAAAACAAGAAAGTAGTAGTGTAATTGAGCCAAACATGATGTTGTTTGAACTTTCTTTGTTTAAGTCTATATTAGTTTGAGTTTGTTTGACAGTATTTGATTTGATAAAATAACTAATGAAATTCAACAATTAATCTTGCAAAAACAACCAGATATTATTAAATTTTGGAACCTTTGAAGCATAATTTGCAACAAATACTTAAGTTTCTAATATTGTTTAGCCTAAATGTTTTAAGTAATGCTATACCTCAAAATTCAAATGAACAAAACAATGATTCTAATAAGAAATATTTTTTTAAACACGGTTAGTGAATATTGAGATATGTAATAATGGGTACTATTCTTAAAGATAGTTGTATTTTTACTTTTAGTATGTAGAAATTAGCATATTATATTTTAATTTTGTGCATTCTATGTATTAAGAAAATCTCTCTATACTTATAGAATTGTTGGCAAAATTATATTTCTCATCCCAAAACTGTTAGTATATTTTTAATTTTGTCCCTATACTTTTTTCTAAAATGTCAATCTTGTCCTTGTACTATTGATTATTTTTTTAAAAATCTTTTCTCTGCCATCAAATCTAACAAGAAAGATAACAGTAATTAATAGACTGGCATCTGAAGTGGTGACAGTTTTCTGCTCTTAATCACATACAAAGATTGTATGAGTGATTAAATTTAAACAACAAGAGACTTAAAAGCACTGTTAAGTCACCAAAAGAGTTGAACAATAGTTTACTTAAACATTGTTCTTACTTTACCCTCACACCATTTTCACTACTCTAGTCTCCCTATTAGGGTGAAAGGATCTGAGTTTGCTTATAGATCCATGTTAACAGAGTTTTCATGAGGTTTGTGCTGCCATAAAAGTCTGTAACTCTCCTTTATCTAGGCCTGAGATTAACTATTTTCTGAAATAAATTAGAGATATATATAATTCATCCCCCAGTGAGACGTGATTGTGTTGGAGGGGGGATATGCTGTGAGTGAAACACACAATTAATTGGGTCTTTTACAAGATTGATATATGGATTAGTGTGGGTTTTCCCTGGATGGATTAACACTAGTGGAAGTTGTATATATTCCAATAACTAATTTAAGTTAGGTTTCTGTTGAAGGGAATGTGAGATTCCTTGTATTGGAAGTTAGAATTAAGGATATTATTAGTTAATCATTCCAATCCAGTTCTAACCTTATTTGCTTTCTTGCATCTATTTTAATGCTCTCAGTGTTAGATGATTACACTTTATATTTTATCTTAATATCCAATTTATATGTTACTCTCTTGCTATGGAATGTTCTGAAGCAGAGAGCTCCCGCTTTCCTGCAATTGGCATACCTTAAATTCTTTTTCAGGAGGATGTTGTTTAATTTACCTGTAATTTGTATTTACTTTTCTTGAACTTAACATCAGTTGTTTAGGTTTTAGCTACTCTTGCTTGTTGGTGTGTTTGTCTAGGATTATCAATCTTGTGTTGCTATGAGTTGATCTTCTATGTAAACTTGCAGAGAAGTGCCTCCTTAAGTGTGGGGATTTTGGACAATGATGTAATCCTCTTTCTAAGTAATATATAAAAAATTGTTGTTGGACCAAAGAAAATTCCTATCTAAATTTCTTTTTGTTTTTTCCCCTTATTTTAATTTTTAGAAGGTGAAATGTTTTCCTCAAATAGTATGAGCAATCGAAAAGACACTGGCTTGATACTCTATCGGTTGGAGATACTGAAAATAGAGTTATTCTCTGTGTATGGATGTCAGGCATGTATCCTAAAACTGGTTATTCTCCATATTTGAATAATGATCTGTTCTGAACTGATACTTTACTTCCAAATGTATAATCACCTATATATGAATGATGAAATGCTGAATAATATTTTACCTGTAATCTGAAGCATTATTTAAAGAACAGAAAATTTGTACAAAATAACTAAAGTACAAGTTATGCCTTTTCTGCCTGTCCAAAAACATTGCAGTCTGAAATTAATTTGCTAGACTTTCAAGATGCTGAGCCTGATATTCTTGTACACTCTACTCCGGCAATTCTAGAACACATCAATCAGAGATTTGATGTTGCTCTTAAAGCTCTATGCAAAAAGAAAGGTCTTGACGTTGAGGTAATCTTTTCTAAATTCCATCCCTTCTAGGTTTTCCGTTTGTGGTTACTGGATTTTGATTGTACAGTAAGATGTGTCGTTTAAATGGGGAAACATGCAAGACTAAAAGGGTAATGATCCCAATAAAATGTTGAATGAGATTCTAGATATAACCCATTATCATAAGTGTCCTTGAAATAGTTTACATGAAAATGTACAGTAAATGAGTGCCTGGTTGAATTTAAGATGTATTGATCAGTTTTTCCTGATAAGCTAAAGATAGAAGCAGTTTTACTTCTCAGGACATTAAGGATGTAGAACCTTTTAGCAGCAAGGATTTGTGGGTGATGGGCAGAGGTTTACATTTTAGATAGTTCTCGAAGCACGACAATTCTCTTTATACATCCTGTGCACTTTATGTTGATTTGTTTTGAATGAAGCCTTTTCTTTCTTAACCAGAACAGGAAAGGAAAAAAGAGAAGAAAACTATTAAGTTGTGAAGCAAATTATAAGAAACAGCTTATACATAAACTTTTTTCCTATAGATTCATCTATTCCTCTTTATTCTTAACTCAATTCTGGAGGATGTCTTATTCTTCTTATTTGTAACTCTCTTGTTCTTAAATAAAATTCTTTTTTTCTATCCATAAAAAAGGGGCAGATATAGATTTATGATTCATTTAAATAAGTGGAGGTCTCCTCCAAGGAACTTGTAAAAATTCAAAATAAAGATGTTTGTACCTTTCAAGATATCTAAGATCTGTGTAAATGTATGTGTGCAAAATGCAAAGTTCGTAATGTGTGTATTCTTTTATGTCTACTCTTAGGTTTGTGTATAAATTTTACTTTTCTCTTAATCTTTGTGTGCTTATGTGTGTTTTTTCTGAAATTGTGGTTGAAAATGCTTGGCTTTTCTTAACTAGTTTAAGCTGATTGTTTAACTCACTATTAATCTATTATTAATTGGCTTCCAGGGAGCTAATTTGATTGGGGTTGATATTCTTGGCATGGATGTTAGAATTTTCTCGGGGGCTGAAGTAAAAACTCATCGCTTTCCATTCAAAGTCCCTGTAAGTATCTTGGGTTGCAATGAGTTTTACATTATTCCTGGCTGTTTTAGTAAGAAGATGAATCTTCTTACCTGAACATCTCACTGAACATGTCTGTTAGTTGTTAAAATAATCTAGTCCCTACCAGTTTCTTATGGAAAATTTGAATGTTTTGCAAAACCTAATATATTAGAATAACTGGCTTAATGATGAGAGGTGAGGGGAAAAGTATAAATCCAGGTGTGCTCATGTACAATGGATATCTTTGATTCTTTGCTTATGCAGTAGGTATAAAACTGAATCTGAGCACATAATGCTGGATAGGGTTCTATCTTGTCTGGCTCAAGGTTATAAATCTTATTGTTATATTGAAATCTTGATTTCAGGTGTGCTTGTTAGTGTGTAAGGGTATAAATGTCTTATCCTTACATGGTATAAAACTGAATCTTTGCTTATACAGTAGGTATAAAACTGAATCTGAGCACATAATACTGGATATGGTTCTATCTTGTCTGGCTCAAGGTTATAAATCTTATTGTTATATTGAAATCTTGATTTCAGGTATGCTTGTTAGTGTGTAAGGGTATAAGTGTCTTATCCTTACATGGTATCAGAGCAAACCTGCTACTGAACCTGTCCAAAGTAGTTCCAGTTCTTCTTCCCCCCCCCCCCTTCTCTTCTTCTTCGTCCCTCCTCACAGCTGATGGGCTGTAGTTATGTGCAAGACCAGTAAGTTGCAAAAAGTGGGTGGAGTTGCCAAAGGCTGAGGAGGGTGCTGGAGGGCTAGTCGGCGCAGTTTGTGCTTGCCAATTAGGGACTAGGCTCGCTGGTTTTGGCCGTTTCGCACGCCTATAGCTATGTATCAGTTTTTTTTGTTATTTGGTTTGAGTAATTCTGAATTAGTGGTGTGTTTCTAGGCAATTGGTTGAGCCTTTATGCAATTTCATCTTCTTCACTTTGGATCTTTCTACAATTTCATTTTCTTCATCTCTAAAATGGCTGATGAGACTCTGGACTGAAAAATTATTACTGAGATAACATCTTCCTCTAGAATTACTAATCGTAAGCTAAATGGAAATGGTAAGAACTTGACTCAATGGCAATGAACTATACGGAGGTATTTATCTGGAATTCATATGGTAGAACACCTGACTGATGCTCTACCAACAAATACAAATGAGGTTGTCACTAAGAAATGGATGATGGAAGATGACAAAATCTTCTCTCAAATATAGAAAATGTTAAGAGCCTAAATTGGATGATACTACTAGTCACTGTGAAACTGTCAAAGACTTGTGGAAATATCTGGAAGAACTCTTTGCTAGCAAAGAAAATTTGATGCATGTTCAGAAGGTATTGACTAATGTGTCAAGGTTAAGCAAGATGATGGGAAGATGCTATTGAATTATTATACTGAAACTAAAAATGCTTTTGAGGAGATGAAGGCATTGTTCCCTATTTCTAATGATGTTAAGAAAATGCAAGCAATGCAAGAACAGGCTGCTGTATAATGTTTTCTGGCTGGATTGAAACCTGAATATGAAGTTGCCCGTACACAAATTTTGACTAGTTCTAGAATAAGCTCACTTACTTTTAGTGACGCTTTCTCCCGCCTCGGTCGAGTTAGTAAGGATAATATTGAGGAATCAGTAAAAGGGACTGAAGTTTCTGTCTTGATAAGTACAAACTCAAGGACATATAACAATAGAGGAGGGAGAAGCGCCACCAGAGGTGGCAGAGGAGGAGGCAGGAATGGTGGAACTTGCACATACTTTGAGTGTGGTGAAGCTAGCCATATAAGGAGATATTGTTGGAAATTTAATGGAGGCAGAAAACCTCAATTTGATAGGTAGCCCTCCCAAGTTACTAACACTGTTGCTTTTGATGGGCTTTTACCCACCCCACCTGGACCTCAACTTGAACAGGTGATTATCTCTGCTGATGATTATGCTCGTCTCACCTCTCAACAAGGTGCTTCCTCTTCCACAGCCACCTTAGCCTAAACAGCTAAATTTGTTGCTTGTCTCTCCTCTTCATCTCACAATTGGGTCATTAATTTAGGTGTCACCGATCACATGACTGGTGCCTTAGGTACTCTCATTTCTTTTCAATCCTCGTCTTCCTTACCAAATGTAACTCTTGCTGATGGCTCTGTCTTTTGTGACTGGGAGTGGCATTGTTGATATTACTGCATCTTTATCATTGACCTCTATCCTGTGTGTCCTTAATTTCCCTTTTAATCTTTTATCTGTCAGTCAAATAACACGTTCCCTTAATTGTAGTGTTCATTTCTTTCGTAATTATTGTCTTTCAGAATCTTGGGATGAAGAAGATTATTAGTAGATGTCGTGAATCTGGTGGGCTGTATGTGTTGGACCATCCACAAGACTCTACTACTCATGTTGTTACTTACACCAGTTCTGTCTCTCTTCACCTTCATTGTCAATTGGGCTAGCCATCCCTTCTTGACTGTTTTGAAGAAAATGTTTCTTAGTCTTGACTCTTGAGTTTATATCTAGCTTCGATTGTAAATCATGTCAGTTAGCTAAACATACTCGTGTTTCCCTTTCCCCTCGAGTTGTTAAATGGGCTGTATCCCTTTTGAGTTAATTAATCCAGATATTTGGAGTTCGTGTCCTTTTGTTTTAAAGTCCAAGTTTCACTACTTTGTCACTTTTGTTGATGATTATTCTCGAACTACTTAGTTGTATTGAATGGAAAATCGTTCAAAACTCTTCTCTATTTTCTATAAATTTTATGCTGAAATACAAGCTCAACATGGTTGTTCTATTCATATCTTACGTAGTGATAATGCAAAAGAATATTTCTCCACATCTTTCAATTCATATCTATCTCAAAAGAGAATCATTCATCAATCTTCCTGTGTGGTTACCTCTCAGCAAAATGGGGTACCTGAGAGGAAGAATCGACACCTTATGAAAGTTGCTAGAGCTTTTCTCTTCTATATGCAGGTTCCTAAGATCTTTTGGGCTTATGGCGTGTCTACTGCTTGCTTCCTGATCAACCGAATGCTTTCAACTATCCTTTGTGGTCAGAATCCTTACTATGTTCTAGTTCCTTCACTTTCTCTCTTCCCTATTTCTCCAAAAGTCTTTGGTTTTACTTGTTTTGTTCAAGACATTTGTCCCTCCATGTTCAAACTTGATCCTAAGTCGTTAAAATGTCTTAAAAATGATACCGATGTTTCTCATTTGATTTAGGTCGTTATCTTTTCTCTATTGATGTTACCTTCTTTGAGTCTACTCATTTCTTCTCTGCCTCTTCTTCTTCATGTCTTGTGCTAGAAGATGATTTTCTTATTTATGCAGTTCGCAATCAACCAGTGCAGGTAACTTACTCACTTATCACACAGGTGTACTCCTGGCATTCATTACCACTGATGGTAACAATTCTAGCCCATCATGACTCTGCTTTTCCACCAGCCCCTGATCTTGATTCTTCTCCCCCTTTATCTGACCTTGATCTTCCTATTGCCGTTTGCAAAGGTAAACGCTCTTGTACTTATCCTCGTTCTCATTTGTTTCCTATGATGCTCTTTCTCCGTTGTCTAGGGCTTTCATCACATATCTCAAGTCGATTCTTGTTCCTAATCTCATTCTGAAGCTTTATCTCACCTGTGGTGGTCAGCAGCCATGAATGAGGAAATGCATGCTCTTAAACAAAATCATACTTGGGATTTAGGACCTCTTCTTTCAGGCAAACGTGTTATTGGCAGCAAATGAGTGTTTACTGTTAAAGTTAATCATGGTGGGTCAATTGCTCGTCTTAAAGCTCGACTAGTTGCCAAGGGATATGCACAAACCTATGGCGTTAATTACTCTTAGACCTTCTCCCCCTTCACTAAACTAGCCTCCATTCACCTCTTAATATCTTTGGTTGCCACTCGTGACTGGACCTTTTAATGGCTTGACATCAAAAAGGCTTTTCTTCATGTTGATCTTCATGAAGAGGTCTATATGGAACAACCATATGGGGTTGTTTCTCAGGAGGAGTATGGTCGAGTTTGCAAGTTGACGAACTCACTGTATGGATTGAAACAGTCCCTTAGAACATGATTTGGGAGATTTAGTGATGTGGTTATAGAGTTTGGTTTGCAAAGGAGTGCATATGATCACTCTGTTTTCTATCAGCAGACAGCAGCAGGGTGCATTCTCCTAGTTGTTTATGTTAATGACATTGTTGTCACGGGAAGTGATGAACATGTCATTTGTGTTCTCAAATTTTTTCTTCAAAGCCAATTTTAAACTAAAGACTTAGGGGATCTTAAGTATTTTTTGGGAATTGAGGTGCTTCAAAGTAAGAAGGGAATCTTTCTATCATAGAGAAAGTATATCCTAGATTTACTTGATGAAACAGGTTTGTCGGAAGCCAAACCATGTGAGTCACAAATGTCTCCAAGCATTAAGCTGAGAAATGATTATGGTGATATATTAGAGGATCCAGAAAGATATAGGAGGTTAGTTGGAAAACTGAATTATCTTACGGTGACTTGACCTAACATTGCATTTCCAGTGAGTGTTAGTCAATTTATGTCTTCACCTTGTTCAACTCATTGGGAGGCAGTTATACACATTCTTAAGTATTTGAAAGGTGCGCTTAGCCATGGTATAATCTACAAGAATCATGGGCATCAAAGAGTAGTAAGTTATTCTGATGCAGATTGAGTTGGTTCATGTGTTGACTGCAAGTCCACTATATGGTACTGTATGTTTGTAGGGAGAAACCTTGTTTCTTGGATGTTGTCTCTTGATCTACTATAGAATTTGAATATCATGCTATGGCTTAGCTCACCTGTGAACTGATATGGATACATCATTTGTTAGGTGAATGTTGGACAACCTGAGTGCATGGAGATACTATGTGATAATCAATTTGCTCTCCAAATAGTCTTCAATCCTATGTTCCATGAGAGTACAAAACACATAGAAGTTTATTGTCACTTTGTGCGTAAAAAACTTCAACAAGGTCTCATTTCCACCAAGCAAGTCAAGACTGGTGAATAGTTGGTTGATATTTTCACTAAAGCCCTTGTAAAAAATAGACAAGCTGGGTATAATTAATATCTATGCTCTAACTTGAGGGGAAATGTTAATGTGTAAAGGTTTAAGTGTCTTATCCTATTTGTAGTAAGGGTAATGTGGTCTATCCTTATTGTAATTTAGTTTGATGTTTATATTATGGTGCTGGTGTCTAAGGCTTCTCAAACTCTCTTCTCTCTCAATTCTCTTTTACTCTTCTCTCAAGATTACAATGCTGAATAACTTTTTATGGTTGGGATAGTCATAAGAGATGTAGGACAGCAGAAGAAGGATTTAATATGCTGAGGTTAGATGTTATAGGATGGATTTAGGGTAGAAAACTGGTGGATTAAAGGTTTATTGTTGTCATAAAGGCGAGAATGGTTTTCAAGCAATGGGATGGGTCAATTGGAGGCTGTATGAGTGCTGTGAATGGTTCTTGCAAAATTTTATTTTGGGTTCTAGGCCAAATTCATGCAAGAATCCATGAGACATGAAAGAAATAATTTTTAATGTTGTCATCAAATTGAAACAGTTACTGGCCAATTGATAAATTTGAAAGTAATAAGGTAGACATTGTAGGAGAAGAAAATTAACCTAGGCTTCACACCTAGGGTTTGATTGCATTAGAGAAACAAGAAGAAAGTCATTTGCTGAGTAAGCTGATCATTTTCCCTGAAAGAAAGCATTGCATTTGTTTAAACAAACTTCCTATAACTTATTTCCCAAGGGTTGGGAATAAACTAAATCTTGAGACTCCCTACCATTGCTAAACCCACAAGGCAAACCTAGACATTAAATTTAGACCCATGAACACCTGAATAATGTAAACTACACCGCCCATGACCAGGCACTATGAAAATTAATAAATGTTGATAAAATCACAAATATTTTTAGGACCGAAAATATAGAAGGTAACTAAAGCAACAGCTTACTGAAGCTTATAGCCTCGAAAAAATTATGATCTTGTAATATCTATTGAATATTACAAATTTACAATTAGCTCCAAAATCAAAACTAAACAAAATACTGAGTTGATATGATCTTTATGTTTTATGCCTTCTTGATGCTACTGCTGTAACTATTTTTTCCCCATTGCACCAAAAGAATGTGCTGAGGTTCTCGCTTCTTTTTTCTTCAGACATTACATTGTCAATCTTCATTAATCTTTTCAGGCATCTTTTAGACTCACTGTAGTGAGCGAAAATGCAACGTTTTTCCCCTTTAAGTTCATATGAAAATATTTGAGATTCCCTTTTCTCACCTTATTTTGCTTGTACTCACCTTGTGGTGGACTTCCATAGTCTAATATATATATCCACCGTAATTTTTTTTCCCAGTTCTTTCTCTTTCAGTACATGTTGTTGTATGTGTGTGTTTAGATTCGTAGCCACTCAAATTAATTTGTTTGTCCGAAGTACTTGATTTTTAACATTCCAGCACTAGTTTGTGTTGAAGTCCAAGAAATTGCAAAAGATGAAAATTTAAGTCTGTTGTACATGACCATTATGCTGTAATCTCAAGGACATAGATTCCTCTGGAAGATGTCTTACTGCCCTACTCTGCAGAAAAGGTTCAAATAAAAACAATTCAGATACGAAAAGAAATGCAGGCCATATGGTGGTTCTCTCTCTGTTCTTGTTTATATAGTCATTTTCATGGAGTTGTGGATACAAATTTTGCTGAAGAATAATGTCCCTTTTGGCTCTGTCTCAAACTCATCAATCTGCATTTGCAGGCAACCTCTGAAGTTGGGGCTGAAAAGCAGATTCAGCAACTTTTGTTTCCCCGATCTCGGCGAAAAAAGTGCATGAACTCATGGCGACAAGCTTAAGAACCAGCAAACAAGTTGAGTATACCTACTGCATTGTTGCATGGCAGTTGGTCCTTCTCTTCTGTTCTTCCCTTCTCAAATTGCCCTTAGAGCCTGCTCTGGAGCGGTTAATATATTGATGTATAAATTAGTTCTGTACATCATTTTAGTCATGTTCAAGGAGGGTCATGGTGGTTAATCTTTTCTTTCATTCTCCTCTTCCTCATACAAATCTTAGTCAATAAAGAATATATAAGTGGTAACTTTTTTTCTTTTTGCTAAGAATAAGAAGTGGTGCCTACTAGTGTAATAGAGATGTTTCTTCAATTGTGGAAAAGTTATCTAATTTCAGTGCACTTGGATGTCTTAATATGCAATTGCAATTTTTTCCTGCTCTCAGATAATTATCAATATTATTTAGAAGGTTGAAATTATATAATTCATATTATTTAGTACTCCCTACCTATTATTTATTAATTGTTTTTTGGTTAATTTTGTTCCAACTGGAGTTGAACTCACAACTCTCAACTTTGAAGATGATTTCAGAACCATTGAACTATTAGGTCATTGGTTATTATTTTTTATCTTTAAATAACTATTCACTATCTATTACTTTTTGTTTTTGTTTAAAAACAATTAAGCATCCACCATCTATTAT